>ML790633.1:335507-355461 GCA_009831015.1 Picea engelmannii | reverse complement strand
CTATCATATTAAAATCTACTGAATAACACACTGCCCAATAACTCACTCTGTGTGTGTGTGTGTGTGTGTGTGTGTGTGTGTGTGTGTGTATAATTTCAACTCGCCCATTAATTTGATGGTTTTAAAAATTAAGTAAATATTTGTAATGACTTACAAATTTAAAAGTTAGGAGTATATAATAGCTAAATAAAGAAAAAATGGATATAAACCCATCAAATTTAACCACTAACATTTATTAATACTATTTCAAGACCTCTTCTTAACCCCCTCTTCCTGTATACAAACTCTCATAAATCGTAAAATTTATGCATTTATGTCGTGATACTATGGAAATTGGAATGTATGTTAAAGGACGTGGACGAGGATGAGACTAATTTTCTTTTTGACATATGCCAGATTATATTTAATATTCAAATATCCAACTTTCCATACGAACCAAAGGGAACAACGATCTGCCCATCACTTACATTTTGTCTTTAGTTAGAGAGATCTTCATGCACGAAACATTTAAAGTAAGACATGAAAGCTACATAATGTCTTAAAAGTGTAGAAAATTCAAAGTCTGCTTGAAAATTAACACCTATCAAAATCCCTTGGGAGAATTTCCCACCCTTCTTGGACTGCCATGTTTGTGGCTTCCTGATCCAGGAGAATCGTCAGCGTCGTCAATGAGCAAACGTGGTAGGAAATCTCAATGCTCGAGAATCATTTCAGAATCTCAAACGCTGGGAGTTACTGTGAATTCTTTGGGGAGCTGACGAAGAACAAAAGAAGATCAAACACTTGGAGGTGAAATGATCATGAGCGATCAAGGAGTTTCACTCCGAGTATTGAATGTAACTGAACTTAGGTAGCAATTAGGTTTTTGTTTTGAGTAGATGAGTAGTCAGGTGGTAACCCTAAGGACCCTCTGAGATAAATAGAGGTTTTGTATGCCCAAATAAGGCTGCTGCGAGTTAGTATGAGTTTTATTTTCTATTTGAGAATAACTGTAGCCATTTTTAATTTCTGAATGAATATAATAGAGGAAAATTGATCCAAATGCGTGATGTTGTTACTATTTGTAATTATTTGTTATTGTGTTTTCATAAATGAATGAATTTCGTTATGAATGGATGAAACTATGAAAGTTAGTATGAGTTTCAATTGTTTCTCTTATGTTGAGTGAGTGTAAGGTGTGCACACAGAACGTAAGGAATGCATGACAGGATATGTTCTGGTTTTGAAGCTTAGAAGAGATAGCATGAGACTTTCCCTTTGCAAGGAGTGCAAAGCGACTACTGCAAGGCGTGCACGATCACCCACAAGAACCAAGTCTTGCATAGGAATCTGCTGCAAGGAGTGCATAGATTTGGAATTCGACTAAGTGTCGAAGGGAATCCATAAGAGGAAAAGTCGCAAAATGCAAAATCCCGACTTGATCACAACTGTTGATCAAAGGAGAATATCTAGACCATTGATCTAGCGCCATCGTGGTTTCTGCTATTGAGAGAACAGAGGTAGGGAGACCCCCAAAGTTGCGAAACATGAATTCCCGACATATTCACAGCCGTTGATCGAAGAGAATATCTGGACCATTGATCTAGCGCCATCGTGGTTTCGGCTATAGGGAGAATGGAGGTAAGGAGACCCCTAGAGTCGTGAAATGAGAAATCGCGAGGCACCTTTCATTAAAGCGCGTGGTCACTGCCCGTGGTCACATTGAAGGAAGATAGGGGAGGAGATAGTACATGCTAAACTCCTGTCGGGGTTTCGGAGGTTGGGAGAATCAGGGTGATTCACATGCAAAGACCCGACACGCGAAATCGTGAAATGCCTTTTGAGTTAGGCTCATGGTCACAGCTAATGGTCGCGTGAGAGAAGCTTGCGCCTGGTGCTTGTTTACACGATAGAGTTTCGTGAAAAGGACCTGTGGACATTTCTTGAAGATTCCAACGGAGAATCGAAGAGTTGCTCCAACTCGAATATTAAGAAGATCCAGAGACCCGAAGGTCAGTACACCCTGCTGAGGTGGGGGCATTGCATCAAGTGGTATCAGAGAAAAAATTTTGTTTGCAGACCATAGACAAAAGAAGGACGGTGAAGGAATATAGTCTGATACCATCAAGTGGTATCGGAGCGAAGCTTTGTCGGTAGATTTCAGGCGAAGGAGATAAAGGAGACAAAAGAACTCAAAGCTACACTTTGTGTGTGAGAGATAGTCAACACAATGCCACCGAGGAGAAGAGTGGAACAACCTTTAGCCAACCAGGCTATAAAAAGGGAGATGCGATAAATTTGTGTAAGATTAGAGACGATGGAGGCAGCGCAAAGAAGAGCACCTGGTGTTGGAGACATCAATGATGTAGAGAGTGAATAAGTAGAAGTCAAAGAAGATGCAAGAGAGAATGTTGCCCAAGAGTGCTTGCTAAGAGAGGTTGTTAGATTGGAAGCTAGAGCCAAGATAGAGGTCCCAATGTATGAAGGTAATTTGGATGTTGAAGAGCTGCTAGATTAGGTAAGAGCCATGGACAAATATTTTGACTATGAAGACATCGATGAGGAGAAAAGGGTGAGACATGCTGCACCAGACTTAAGGGACATGCAACACTGTGGTGGGATGAACTGCAGGTTGAGAGGAGAAGAAAGGGAAAACAAAAGATAAAGAATTTGGACAGAATGGTAGCTAAGCTGAAGGAAAAATTCATGCCCAAAGATTACCAGATCAATCTGTTCAAGAAATTGTAGAAACTGAGATAGAAGGGTATGACAGTTAAAGAGTACACAAAGGAGTTCTATAAGATGAACATCAGAACTGGACAAAGAGAGAAAGATGAAGAAAAAGTTTCTAGGTATATAAATGGCCTGAGGTATGAAATCTAGGATGAGATCAACATGACGTCAGTAAGGACAGTGGAGGATGCTTATCATTTTGCACTGAAGGTAGAGGAGAAGTTGGCTAGAAAAAAAAATCAGCGAGGTAGAGGTAGAAGCCCAGTTCTGAACAAAGGCAGGGGAGTTGCCCAAGACAAGGTGCAAAAATCCAAAGATGAGACTGAGAAACCACATAATCACTTGAAAAGAGGAGGAAGTGCCTGAGGAAGACAAGATGGTGGAATAAGTTCTTACAGAGGAAGAGGAAGAAGTAGAGCACGAGAAGTGAGATGTTACACCTGTGGAAAGGCATGACATAAGTCTTGGGAATGTCCCGAGACAAAGAAAGAAGGAGAAGGTGAAGCTCACATTTTGGAAGCACATAGAATAAATGTTGAAGCAAAAGGAGCAGAGGATGGGAGATCGCTGATGTTGAGAAAAGTTCTCTTGAAACCGAAGGCAGAAGTTGAGAAGCCAGTGCAGAGAAACAACCTATTCAGAACATCTTGCAAGACTAAGGACAAAGTCTGCAAGGTGATAATTGACAATGGGAGTACTGACAACTTAGTATCCATAGAGATGGTGGAGAAATTGGAGCTGGAAACAACTGCACATCTGAATCCATACAAAGTCTCGTGGTTGCAGAAAGGACACCAAGTAACGGTTACTAAACAATGCTTGGTTGAATTTAAAATAAGAGGATATAGAGATGAAATTCTATGTGATGTAATTCCCATGGATGTATGCCATATTTTGTTGGGAAGACCATGGCAGTTTGACAGGAATGTCATTCATGATGGAAGGAATAATACATACACCTTGGAGAAGAATGGTAGGACACACATGTTGTTGCCAATAGAGGAGAAGAAAATGAAAGAGGAAGCCAACACAAACATACTTCTCATGAGTGGGAAGGAACTCTTGAGAGAAGTTAAGAAAGAACAAGAGATGTAGTTTGTTGTGGTGAGGAAGTCTAGAGTTGTCCTTACAAGTACTACAATGGATGATTTGCCTGAAGAAATTCAAGAATTGTTGGATAATTTTGTTGACATAGTGGTGGATGAGCTCCCTAAATCATTACCACCCATAAGAAGTGTCAACCATCATATTGATATGATATTAGGAGCAAGTCTTCCAAACAAAGCATCATACAAACTGACACCTCGAAAGAATGAGGAGGTAAAGAACCAAGTCTAGGAATTTTTAGACAAAGGGTTGGCCAGAGAGAGCTTGAGTCCATGCGCAGTTCCAACTGTGTTGAGTCCAAAGAAAGATGGAGGATGGAGAATGTGTATAGAATCAAGAGCCATTAACAAGATCACCATTAGGTATAGATTTCCTTTGCCAAGAAGGGATGATTTAATGGACTGTCTAAGTGGAACAAAATTATTTTCTAAGATAGATTTGAAAAGTAGATATCACCAGATAAGAATGAGAGAAAGTGATGAGTGGAACACAACCTTTAAGACAAATGAAGGTTTGTATGAATGGCTTGTTATGCCATTTGGATTAACAAATGCCCTGAGTAATTTTATGAGGTTGATGAATGAAACACTGAAAGATTTCATTGGCAAGTTTGTGGTTGTATATATGGATGATATACTGATCTTTAGCAAGACTAAAGAGGAGCATTTGAGACACCTGACACTAGTGATGAGGAGACTACAACAGGAGAAGCTGTTGATAAATCTGAAGAAGTCCTCTTTTATGAAGACATAACTCATTTACTTGGGTTTTGTGATCTCTTCAAATGAGCTTAAGATGGATCCAGAGAAGGTGAAAGCAATCAAAGAATGGTCGTCACCGATAAGCATGTTTGAGGAATTTCAGGTGAAGACCTTGGGGTTTGAACACCTTAAGGAAATGTACAGTGATGATCTGGATTTCAAGGAGGCATATGAAGAATGCATGAATCATGTGCTGAGAGATAGGAGCTAGTGGGAAGAGTATATGATTCAAGAGGGATTTTTGTTCAAGGGAAATCAATTATGCATACCAAATGTTCAATGAGGGACAACCTTTTGAAGGAGAATCATAGTGGAGGATTGGCTGGACATTTCATCCATGATAAAACATTCACATAGTTGAGAAGTTCATACTATTGGCCAGGTATGGGAACATAAGTGATGAAATTTGTGAACAGATGTAGAATCTGCCAACATGCAAAAGGTAAATGATAGAACACTGGATTGTATCAACCATTTCCAATACCAGAGAGGCCTTGGGATGCAATAAGCATGGATTTTGTGTTAGGAATACCAAGAAGGAAAAGAGGGTTTGATTCTATATTTGTGGTGGTGGATAGATTTTCAAAGATGGCACACTTTATCCCATTCTAGAAGACTAGTGATGCAACACATGTTGCAAATATGTTTTTCAAGGAAGTTGTGAGACTTCACGGCCTACCCAGAAGCATTGTCTCGGACAAAGACACAAATTTTGTTGGTCACTTTTGGAGAACATTGTGGAAGAAGTTGGGGACATAATTTTCCTTCAACTCAGCTTATCATCCTCAGACAGATGGACATACTGAGGTGGTGAACAAAAGTTTGGGAAACTTATTGAGGAGTCTGGTCATTGAGCACCATAATCAGTATGATCAGATTCTTCCACAAGAAGAATTTGCATACAACGACTCACCAAACAGAAGCACTGGAAAAATCCCATTCCAGACATTGTATGGAATGAAACCCAGGGGATTATCCAAGTTGAGAGACTTGGGACAGAGTGAGAACAGAAGCACTGGAGCAGAAGATTTTGCTGCTGAAATGCAAAATCTCCATAGCCATATCAGAGGACAATTACATAGCTCTAGCCAAGAGTACAAGCACAAAGTTGATCAACATCACAGTGAACTTCAATTTGAGGTGGGAGATTAGGTTCTGGCACATCTTAGGAAAGAAAGGTTCCCTAGGGGGACGTATAACAAGTTAAAAATGAAGAAGATAGGACCATGTAAGATCTTGAGGAAGTTTGATGCAAACACCTATGAGATTGAGCTGCTAGATGATGTGGGCATATCACCCATATTCAACGTTTCAAACCTGTATCCTTATAGGAAAGATGACATAGAGGGATCAGAAGATCAAGATAAGATTCAGTGGGAGAAACAAATTCCTATAGCAGAAAAACCATAGATGGAGAAGATCGTTGATCAAAGAATTGACAAAAAGACCAGGAGGAAGACTCATTTTGAATATCTGGTCACATGGAAGGGATGCCAAATAGAGGATGCTAGTTGGGAGAATGAAGTTGATATCCATAAGCATGGAAAGTTGGTGCAAGAGATCATGGACAAGAGTCCATGAATTTTTGTCTAGGGGGAGTATGATGTAGGGGCATCGTTAGCGTCGTCAGCAAGCACACATGGTAGGAAAGATCAACGCTCGAGAATCATTTCAGAATCTCAAATGCTAGGAGTTACTACGAATCCTTTGGGGAGATGATGAAGAACAAAAGAAGATCAAACACTTGGAGGTGAAATGATCATGAATGATCAGGGAGTTTCACTCCGAGTCTTGAATGTAACTGAACTTAGGCAACAACTAGGTTTTTGTTTTGAGTAGACGAGTAGCTAGGGGGAACCCTAAGGACCCTCTGCGATAAATAGAGGTTTTTTACGCCTAAATAAGGCTGCTGCGAGTTAGTATGATTTTTTGAGTTTTATTTGTTGTTTGAGAATAACTGTAGCCATTTTTATTTCCTGAATGAATAAAATAGAGGAAAATTGATCCAAATGCATGATGTTGTTATTGTTTGTGATTCTCTGTTATTGTGTTTTCATAAATGAATGAATTTCGTTATGAATGGATGGAACTGTGAATGTTAGTATGAGTTTCAATTGTTTCTCTTTTGTTGAGTGAGTGTAAGGTGTGCACACAGAACGCAAGGAGTGTGTGACATGATCTGTTTCGATTTCGAAGCTCAGAAGAGATAGCACAAGACTTTCCCTTTGCAAGGAGTGCAAAGCAAATGCTGCAAGGCGTGCATGGTCACCCACAAGAACCAAGTCTTGTGTAGGAATATGCTGCAAGGAGTGCACATATTTGGAAATTGACTAAGTGTCGAAGGGACTCCATAAGAGGCAAATTCGCAAAACGCAAAATCTTGACTTGATCACAGTCGTTGATCAAAGGAGAAGATCTGGACCATTGGTCTAGTGCCATCGCGGTTTCGGCTATCAGGAGAATGGAGGTAGGGAGACCCCCAAAGTCACGAAACATTAAATCACGACATGATCACAATCGTTGATCGAAGAGAAGATTTGGACCATTGATTTAGTGCCATCGCAGTTTTGGCTATCGGGAGAATGGAGGTAAGGAGACCCCCAAAGTCGCGAAATGTGAAATCGTGACTTTATCACAGTCGTTGATCAAAGGAAGAATCTGGGCTGTTGATCTAGTTCCATTGCGATTTTGGCTATCGGGAGAACGGAGGTAGGGAGACCCCCAGAGTCATGAAATGAGAAATTGTGAGGCACCTTTCATTAAAGCACATGGGAATCACCCATGGTCACATTGAAGGAATATAGGGGAGGAGCTAGTACACGCTAAACTCCTGTCAGGGTTTCGGAGGTTGGGAGAATCGGGGTGATTCACATGCAAAGACTTGACACGTGAAATCGCGAAATGCCTTTTGGGTAAGGCTTGTAGTCATATCCAGTGGTCGTGTGAGAGAAGCTTGCACCTGGTTCTTGTTTGCACGACAGAGTTTCGTGAAAAGGACCTGTGGAAATTTCTTGAAGATTCTAACGGGGAATCGAAGAGCTGCTCCAGCTCGAAGATTAAGAAGATCCATAGACCAGGAGGTCAACAGAACCTATTGAGGTGGGGGAACTACATCACTTCCACCTTACGTTTAGTTTTATCATTGATCATAAATGGACCTTTGATTTACAACTACCTACGCAACCCTTCTCCTCTTGTTGCGTCTTTCCCAAGCTAGGCTTCTCCTAAAGCCTAGGAAACAAACCCCTCTGAGGAGACTTACTTAATTTCCCTGACTACAATACACCCTAGGGCACTACAGTTTGATGAGTGGGAATTTAAGTTTTGGAGATATTCTAGCCATTAATAAGTTTTGCAAGTTGTTTTTGTACCATCCAGTGAGCCATTGGTGTAGTCTCTTCCTTTATCTGATTTATTTACAACTACATAAGAAGGTGCTTGGTGTGTAAATTTTTTGAGTAAGATTTCAATGGTAATTAAGTAGAATTGGTACAAATCAATCAACACCATCCAACAATTCTCATTTTTATGTATCAATGCTTGGTCCCTGAGAACACAGACATCCTCCATTATTGTTTCAAAAGTGGAGGTAATGAGTTTGGTAAGGTGGTAAATACTATGCGTACATGTTCAAGACCTGTGAAAACATATATGTGAATAGGATACATTGACACAAAGTAGTGAGTGTGTGTTTAAAGCCTTGAATGATGGAAGAAACATCATACATGGGAATACATTTTCAACATTCTTCTCTTCGTTTTCCATAGCTAATCTCAAAGGAGACAAAGATATGGATGAGAATAATATGTAAATGGCAGTATGTAAAGAGGGTAGACATGCTCACTGTTGATATTATGGTAGCTTCGAGAGGTATGAATCTCCATTGTGATCCTTTGACGAGATTAGAATATTCCAGAAGCAAGAAAAGAAATGAATGTCACCCTAGAAGAGATGTCGACTGAGAGAGATAATTAATATGAATTAATTAGTACCCATAATGAGAAGTCGGCCTAGGTAGCCTTCCAGATCTAGTATAAATACAGGGCACCAGTTCTCATTTTACACACAACTCTCATAATTACAGAGAGTCACTTGTGCGCACTGCAGTATGGTAGTCTTGTGTGCAAGTTCCAAGGAAGGTGTTGCTGCCAGTTTTGAAGCCTATTACTTCTATCTTTTGGGTTGGACTCTCTAATCAACTTTAGTTAATTCTTTCTTGGTGCATTAGCCTTTCTTGGCTATTGGATTTCTACCAGGATTCTTCTCTCTGTCAAGGTCAAGGTGCTCGGAGGGTGGCTTCGGCCTATGGTTGGGTGACAATAGTGATATTGTCTATGGTAAAATAAGCACATTCTAACAGGTTATGGGCCCACACCTCCTTCATTCAGGAATGAAGCATAGCCATTAGGATACTAATCTCAGTGAAGAACTTCCTCTAGGGTTTACTAGTAGGAGCATCTTCCAAGACATTGTCGCTAGGGTTACTAGCAGGAGCAATTGTAGAAACCCTAAAACCCCGATCCAACACCTTGTGATGGAACATCTCGCTCAAGAAGAAGGTATTCAAGTGTGCTTTAGTCTAGTGCACCTCTTTACACTCTCAGAAGGAAAAAACATCAAAATTGAAGTTTTGGATCAAGGCATGACCAGTCACCAGTCAACCGAAGACATGAGTGAAAAGACTAGTCATCTACACTACTTAGCACTCACAGGAATGATTGAAGATGACATGTGGATAATTGCTAGTGGATATTCTAGGAATATGATGGGAGATCAAGCTAGACTCTCAAATCTAAATGATAAGAAGACATCATACAACATGTAGCTTGGAGACAAAATCACTTACCCAGTCGAGGGATTTGGACAAGCCTCCGTCAAGTTGAAAATAGGTAACAATGTTCATTTGAGTAATGTCTTATATGTACCAGGTTTACAAAAAAATCTTGTATTCATATCTTGCCTAGAATACAAAGGAAACAAAATATCTTTCGTAGATGGAAAATTATTATCTTGGCATAAAGACTCCAACATAGAGAATGCTAAGGTTATTGGAACCTGTGAAGGAAACCTATATAGAATACTAGAACAAAATGAAGAAGCTCTTGTACATGATGAAGTCAATCCCAATGAAATTTGGCACATAAGCTATGCTCATATTAACTATCAAGCATTACCTTTTCTCAAAAATAGGGTTGAAGGAATACCAGAATTGCAGTCTACACATGAAGGAATTTGCAAAGGATGTGCTCTTGGAAATAATATCAAGAAACCATTCCCAAGAAACAACAATAGATCTGAGGAGATTCTAGATCTAATACACTTAGATGTTTGTGGTCCAATGCCAGTCAAATCTCTAGGAGGTTCTCTTTACTACATAATATTCATAGATGATTACTCAAGAAAGACTTGGTTATATCTCCTGAATTCAAAATGATTACAAAGGACGAAGTATTCAAAATGTTTCAAGAATTCAAAGTAGAAATGAAGAACCTCACAAACAAGAAAATCAAGACCTTGAGAACAGATAATGGAGGAGAATACACATCAAAGGAATTTGTTTCCTTTTGCAAATCGATAGGGATTAGGAGGGAGCTGATTGTTCCTCATAATCCTCAACAAAATGGTGTAGCAGAAATGAAGAACAGATCTATTGAAGAGACTATGAAGGCACTACTAAACGATCAAGGTTTATCTATGTTCTTATGGGGAGAAGTAGCCATGGCAACAATATATGTTCAGAACATAAGTCCTCACCGCATATTGAAGGATATGACTCCAGAAGAATCCTTCTCAGGTAAGAAACCTAATGTGGAAAACCTAAGAATCTTTGGATGTCCTGTTTACTCTCACATTCCCAAGGACAAAAGGAATAAATTAGAACCCTCAGGAAAGAAGGGCATATTCATGGGATATAGTGAATCATCCAAAGCCTATAGAATCTATATATTGGAACAACATAAAATTGAAGTCAGCAGAGATGTGACCTTCAATGAAAAGATGGCTTTCAAGAAATCCATAGAAGAAACTATAGAAGAAGAGGAGTATGAAGAGCCTATTGAAGAAAGCACATGTCTTCCAGAAAACTAGAATGATGAAAAGGAACAACTTGACCATCCGATGCAACCATGTGAGACCATTGATTTAGACACTATACCTAAGACCAAGAAAGGACCAACTTGGCTTGAAGCTACCTTACAAGAAGCAGAAAGACTCAAGGCCCCATATGGGACCTTCAGAAAAAGTAAGAAGCCCAAAAGATTCTCCAGCTATGCAGCATGTATGACAAAGCTTATAGATGAAGAACCTACCACATTTGAAGAGGTAGTTCAGAAGAAACAATGGAAAGAAGCTATGAAGGAAGAACACCAATCCATCATGAAAAATGATATATGGGAAATTGTGCCTAGACCTAAAGAGAAATTAGTAGTAACCTCAAAATGGGTATATAAGATCAAACATGCACTAGACAAAAGCGTGGATAAATATAAATCAAGGTTCATAGCTAGAGGGTTCTCCTAGAAGGAGGGAGAAGACTATGACGAAACATTTGCTCCGGTTTCCAGATACACTTCCATTAGAGCTATCATGTCTCTTGTCGCTTCCATGGGATGGAGTTTACATAAGATGGATGTAACGACAACTTTCCTCAATGGAGCAATCGAAGAAGAAGTATATATTGAACAACCTCAAGGGTTCGAAGTATATTATAGAGACACTCATGTTTGTAGACTAAAGAAAGCATTATATGGACTCAAGCAAGCTCCAAGAGATTGGTATGCCAGAATAGACAACTATCTAATGAGACTTGGTTTATCCAAAAGTAATGTAGATCCAAATATTTACTACAAAGTTGTGAACAATTCACCTGTGATTCTACTACTATATGTCGATGATCTATTCCTAACAGGTGAAGAGTCTCTCATCATTCAGTGCAAAAAGGAACTAGCTTCTAAGTTTGATATGAAAGATCTTGGTCTCATGCATTATTAATTGGGACTGGAAGTATGTCAGAAGTGTGGTGAAGTATTCTTTGGACAAGGAAAGTATGAAAAAAAGATTCTTCAGAAGTTTGGAATGATGGATTGCAAATCCATGGACACTCCTATGACCATAGATATAAGAAAAATAAGATATTTAGATTTTGATCCAGTAGATCCATCACTATATCGACAATTGATTGGGTCATTGATGTATTTGGTAAATACTCGACTAGATATTTTCTTTGTCATGAACACACTAAGCCAGTTCCAGGTGGAACCTATACATGAGCATTGGACAACTGCAAAGCATGTTCTAAGGTATATTCGTGGAACACTAAACTACAGTTTAAGATATATATCATCCAACAATATACAACTTCATGGATTCACAAATTTAGATTGGGCAGGAAGTGCAGAAGACAAAAAGAGTACTTCAGGGATGTGTTTCATCTTGGGCTCCGCTATGATATCTTGGGGTAGCAGGAAACATAAGTCTGTCACACTCAACACAACATAAGCATAATATATCGCAACATGTGAGGCATGTACATAAGCAATATGGATGAGAAAGTTGATTTCTGATTTATTTGATCATGTTCCAGATTCGACCATAATACACTATGACAATCAGAGTTGTATAAGGCTATCAGAACACCGAGTGTTTCATGAATGCTCGAAACACATTGAGATCAAATACTACTTTATTCGAGATAAAGTCCAGGAAGGAGAAGTAAAGCTCCAGTATATCCCCACAGATGAGTAGACAACAAATATCTTGACAAAGCCTATGTCCATAATAACGTTTTCATATTTCTGAGACAAATTGGGGATCGTGGAAATAAATCCCTTATCTGAAAGGGAAGAAATGACTCTCCAGGTTGGGAGGGAGCACTGACATATCATTGAATTGAGGACAATCATTTTCAAGTTAGAAAAATGGTCCATCTTGGGAAATTTCTTTCCAGTTCAGAAAGTGGTTAGGATTTCTGACGAACATGCATTTTCAAGTTCGAAAAATGGTCCAGATCGAACGATCATTTTCGTAATGAAAATGGTTCGATGGATTGATGATGTACCATAGACAACAATTTCACATTGTGGTTAACATAGGGAATGGTCTAGGACAGTCTCTCTTCTTGAGGGTTACTCAAGAAGATTGGTCCGCCTCGCCGGACAATCATTCTTTCGAAGCTCACAATTGTGAGCAATTTCTAAGAATGGTTTGTTTTGGAGGTCGGTGCAGGACAATCATTTCCTTTGGAAATGTTCCAGACAGTCATTCCCTAGGGCAGATTCATTCTCTCTAGGTTTCAATTTGTTTAGTGTCGGAGGAATGGTCTAGATAGGTGAATGGTCTAGGTTCAACAATCAGGGAAAAACATTCCCTAAGGCAGACTCATTCGATCCAGGTTTCATTTTGTTTAGTGCCAGAGGAATGGCCTAGGATAGGGAATGGTCCAGGATCAGAAATTGGGACAATTTTTCTTCCTTGTTTGAGAAGAATAGTCCATATAACCCATCATTGATGTTCTACTCTGAGAGCAGATGCTCTTCCAGATCTCACAAATGTGAGTGGAAGAATGGCCCATATGACTCAGTTTATATCATAACATTGTTTCTGTGCAGGTTGATATCAGTTGATATGTTGGAGAGTCAATGTCTCCAGACAGTAGAGATATACTATTGTGGTGGATATGTTCCACTGTTAGTTACTGTGCGTCACAAATTGAGTAGTTGTGTACTACTATGGATAAACACAGTTGTGTTTTTTCAGTTGACATTGTGCCAGTTGTCATGGAGATTATCCAGTTGGATAATAATGACAATGCTCATGATGCTACCGGTTGAATGGTCTATTTTTTCTCAAGACCATTATCAGTTATACCTCCCTAGCTAGGAGGGAGTGTTGATATTATGGTAGCTTCGGGAGGTATCAATATCCATTGTGATCCTTTGATGAGATTAGAATATTCCAGAAGCAAGAAAAGAAGTGAATGTAACCCTAGAAGAGATGTAGGCTGAAAGAGATAATTAATATGAATTTATTAGTACCTAGAATGAGAAGTCGGCCTAGGTAGCTTGCCAGAGCCAGTATAAATACAAGGCGTCAGTTCTCATTTTACACATAGCTCTCAGAATTACAGAGAGTCACTTGTGTGCACTGCAGACTGGCAGTCTTGTGCGCAAGTTCTGGGGAAGGTGCTGCCGCTAGTTCTGAAGCCTATTGCTTCTATCTTTTGGGTTGGATTCTCTGATAAGATTTAGTTACTTCTTTCTTGGTGCATTAGCCTTGCTTGGCTATTGGATTGCTACCAGGATTCTTCTCTCTGTCAAGGTCAAGGTGCTTGGAGGGTGGCTTCGGCCTATGGTTGGGTGACAATAGTGGTATTGTCTATGGTAAAACAAGCACATTCTAACACTCACATCTATGTGTACAAATATATCACAATGAGGGAGATTGGAAGATATATTTCCTTTGATAAACTCAGAACGAGGCCGAGAAATGTGAGAGGTTTGGAGAAATTGAACATGAGACGGTGGTCCTATTCAAGCCCTTAAATAATGATCAAATCAATCTCAAGGCTCCATAATTTTGCAAAATAAAAAATTACATATATTCTAGCCAAAATAGAGAGTAAAGTACACCCCTGGGCATAATTATAGACATTCAAACCTCATTTTGCAATAATATTTTATACTCTCTAAAATCCAAATGATAAGTGAAATTAATAGTCCAAATTGTCATCCAACCTAGAGGGAGTTAAGGAGCTTCAAAACACTTAGATTTTGTCTTCCATTACAAAGATATTCATAATGAAAAACTTAGGTAACAATTTACCAACTACAAAATTTGTTGAAAAATAAATTAAAAACCTCAACATGTTGGAAAATTGTTTAATCTGATACATGCAATATTTTTACCACAACTAAGTTTTCAATGTCAAGGAAAACTTAGTAAAAATATAATAAAATGTGGAGAATGAGTTGTGCGGAGATTAATACAACTAAGTGTTCAATGTGGAGTAAAAATTAATAAAAATATAAAAAATGTGGAGAAATGAGTTGTGCGGAGGTTAGAATGTGTGAGAAGGAGTGTAAAGTGTGCATAGATTAGGATGTACGAGAAGTAAGGATTGTAGATTTTTCCGCACAAGACATGATCCTTTTGCACAACCTTGAAAATGTCTAAGCATAGAATGAATGTGAAATATGAAAAAAATGACTAAGTATGGAGAGTTAGTGGTGGAAGCTCCACACATAAAACTTAGTAAAAACATGTAAAATAAACTAAGTGTTCAATGTAGAGTAAAACTTAGTAAAAATAAAATAAAATGTGGAGAAATGAGTTGTGCGGAGGTAAGGTTGTGAGGAGGTAGAGTTGTGTGGAGGTTAGGATGTGTGGAAATGAGTGTAAAGTGTGTGGAGGTTAAGATGTGCAGAAATAAGTGTAAAGTGTGCAGAGTTTAGGATGTGTGGGAAGTAAGGAGTGTAGAGTTATCTGCTTAAGAGATGATTCTTCCACACAACCTTGAAAATGACCAAGTATAGAATGAATGTGAAATATGAAAAAAATGACCAAATATGGGGTTTGGAGAGGTAGGAATGAAACCATTTTACATATATCCTTTACTAAGTTAAAATCTGTTTTATATACCTAAAATTTGGAAGTTTTGAAATGTATTCTTAACATAGTACCCCTCACTTTCTATATAAATATAAATATTTAATTTTACAATTAAACCATTTACATTTTTCATTCGATATGGTCTAGAAGTTAAAATCGAGTAGCCATCACAAAACTTTGAAATATAAGTTACAAAGTTTAATCTGAAAAATGGTAGGATGGGTGGTACAATTGATACTCCATGTCATGATATATGATATAGTCGATGCTTTGTTTTTTGTAGTTAATATCCATTTGACAAGGTTGCTATAGTCTCCTGGCCTTCAACGGGGACATAGTTCACTTTGATTCTTTCTGATCCATATAGTTTATGAAATAGCCCTTAACTGATTTAACTTACTCATGAAAAAGAAAAATAATAATAAGGTTCTAATTCTCTTTGGAATATATGATACACTAAAGAAATTATTCCATTCTACAATTTGATCAAGTAATAGAGCATAAGAAAGAGAAGTGGTTTAATCAAGCATTACATCAATACCACAACAAACTTCAATAAAACAGAGTAGTTGCATTATGCATGAGATACACATTATCAAACAACAAGCAAAGAAACTAGTTGCATGTGTCTATGAAATACATAAATTAATATGACAAACCATTGGTTAAAAGAAAGATACTAGATGAACACCTTCATCGTGTTCAACAAGTATTGCAAACACTTTGAAAACATAAGTCATAGGTAAATTTTTCAGTGTTAAAAAAAATAAATTAATCAATTTATTGCCCAATTTAAATAACTATATAATCCAAATTATGGCTATAAGTTAAATGCATTTCCATCTAAGGATTTTGAGGTTTTATAATCCCCATCTTATTTACTACAAATAAACAAGCAATTAAAACTATTCATTTTAACAAAACATCTCAAGATGAAAACAATAATATGCAATGCAGATGATTTCTTACCTTTTGACATGCATTTGTAGAAGCCCAAAATTAGAAGTATTGCAAGTCGCAAGTCACAACACTTGGAAGTTGGAAGAACCTCGTCTTTGTGAGTTATAATAGATTATATGATAATCAAATGAAAAAAATGATGATGTCAGATATAGAATTGCCATATATCAGCTACATAATTGTTCCATTCAATGTTACAGTCATGTTGTTTCAATAAATTTCGAAGAATAAAATTAGGCTCTTAGAAAATTGACTCTCAAATCTAAATTCACCCACCATAATTAATTAAAACAAAAGAATTTAATTAAAACTCGTTGTAATTCATAAATTCTTTCAGACAAAATCATGTAATGCAGTACACAAAAATCCCATCAAAATTTATGAAGAATCAAAAGTGAATTATATATATATATATATATATATATATATATATATATATATGAAAAACCAACAATAAAAACAAAAACAAATCGTCTGGTCAATGACTTTAAATGTTTCCAATAACCAAGTGATATAGTGGCGGGATTCAAAAACCAAGATGGTTTTGGAACTTTGAGAGTGTACATGCACACATTTCAACCATTTGCTAAACATACATCATTAATTTGCCTCTTAAATTCTCATCGTCTCATCTACAATAAGAGGTCTAATTCAAGTACCAATCACAACACAAAAAGTGATTTAATTCTTTTAAAAAATACAAAAAATCAACAAAACAATGTTAAACTTTGGAAAACAAGGGAAATTTTTTGGTCAACTAACAAACTAATACAAAGTCAATTCACTAACTCATTGCTATAGTCTCCTGGCCTTCACTAGGGATTAATAATGTTAATTATAAATAAACATTCATTTTAATAATATGAGACGATCATAATAAATAAGTAAAATTTTATAATTATCTAAAACATTTGTACAAGGTTGAAAACTATATTTTATATTTAAATTATTACTTATTAATATTTCAATTACTTTTCGTGAATCCAGAGGCGCATCAAGCAGATCCACAGGAGGATCCAGAGTTTTTTCAAAATCACTAGACAGGTTTTCAATGAAATGCATTTTTTTTTGTTAATTTTGAACATGTTTGTAGCCATTTTTACTTGGCAAAACAATAGTTCTTTTGGATTGGTTGTACCAGCTTCTTTAGAATTCCAAAGACAACTAGTTTCTCAGGAGAGTAGCAGAGATTTCATTACTCTGCCATATGTATTTTGTGGAAAACTATTGCTCTTTTTTAATATATAAGACCCCAGCCGTTTTTGTTAATTTTTTTTTTTAAACCTCGACCTCTCGAGTGGTTGTAGCAGTGGTGAGGCTGATAACTCAAAGTGGTAGGTTCAAGAAGTTTCTAGAGTAACGATGTTTGTGGTTGGGAGAAGAATTCTCTCCAGTGGTCTTTGGAATGGAACATTGATAAGGTATTGTTGGTTGATGGGTTTTTGGTGAGATTGGGAATGGGTGAGGAAATGGATCTCCCATTGCCCTTTTGTGTTGTGATCTCCAGTTAATTGGGCACTTAATCTTAGGATTTGGAGGTGTTTGAGAGGGGGATTAGTATTGGTCCAGAGTGTGAAGGTTAGCCTTTCTATGGACTCCATTCTTACTCAAATTGAGAAGTTCCAGGCTTTGTTCCCCCCCTCTTCTATCTCTCACTCCATTTCTTTCATCTATGGCTATAAGGCATTGCCTTTGTGGTTGTTTTGGTATCTTAGGTGTGTGTTATCTCATTACATCATTGTTTGTAGCTCGAGTAGCAGTGTGAGGGTGTGCAAGAGAAAAGAAGGGGAAGGTCTAGATGGCCCTCAACCTCAAAGGATCCACTATTATCATCTAGAATTGTAGAGGATGCTTGAGAAGTTCAACAATTTTTCAAGGGGAAAGTCCCAACAGAGGCCAAGTGGGGGTTGGAGTAGACAGAGAGGGTAGTCTGGGATAAGAAATAGACCCTCTAGGATGATCATATTTTGTAGGAAGTTGGGGGTTGGGTTAAAGACCCGATTTATTCAAGGACTAGAAATACTAAGTTTTTCAAATTGGAAGTGACCTATTAGTTGGTAAAAACTATGATTTCCCAAGATGTGGGTAACACAAGGGTGGATCTCCAGGATATTCTCCACACAATCAAAATTTTTAAGGGAAAATTTGAAGCCTTGTGCAAAGTGGTCTTTGGAATTGGTATCTTTATTTTAAAGGTTGGAGAGGAGGAAGGCACGTCCATGAAACAAAATTCAACCTCAGTATCATAAGGCACTCAAGCAAACCCTAATGTCCTAAATGAGGACCCCTAGTCTTCTGAAACTACTCAGGAACAAAGCTTTGAGACTGACCTGTTGGTCAAGGATTTTAGTGAGGAAGGACCTCATTCTCCTCATGGTTGATGTGCGATTTTTCTTGTCTCTCTTAGTTTCTATGATAATATAGACAATCATAGGAAATTTAACCAGGTTAGTCTCTTTTTGCAAATATTTTTCACAAAACTCTCATAAGATGGTCATGAACAATTGTGATGAATCTCTATTGGTATTGAGTTATCAGCCTCACCACTGCTACAACCACTCAGGAGGTCGAGGTTAAACCTAGAAAGCTAAAGAATTATCTACAAGTCATCTTTTTACTGGGAATTGAAATTCCAAGTGTAAGTATAAATTATGCTTGTCAAAATTTGAACAATTGGTAAAACAATCTTTTACCATGCAAAAAAAACAAATAAAATAGTAACCTATCTTCATGGATTCACCCTTTTGAATATAATGTAGATCAAACACTTCTAATCAATAAATCATCACAATTAAATAAAAGTGATCATAAAACTAAACAAAACATTACGTATATTACAAAAATGAAAATTCTACCAAACGTTACTAATTATCAATTTATTTTAATACAACAGGTCCTTAAAAGGGATTTTAAAGTAGGATTGACACCATCTTCATTTTTAACATTTTTTAGTGTTTTTTTATAAATCCGATATCAACCACTTATCATTCTCATCTTTTCTATATTATGATTTATAATTATTAAATTTTTTGGTGAATTTTCTCAGTGATCCACAAGAATTGTACATTTGTTTTCCTATATTGAATAACATTTTTCCATGCTTTCTTCAATGACTTCATGCTTTCAAATATTTATTTAGATTTTCATTTGCTTTCTCTTTTAAAATTCCACATTCCCATGCATATCTTTCCTATATTGAATAACTTTTTTCCATGCTTTCTTCAATGACTTCATGCTTTCAAATATTTATTTAGATTTTCATTTGCTTTCTCTCTTAAAAATCCACATTCCCATGCATATTATGTATTTGCTTTCTCTCTTAAAAATCCACATTCCCATGCATATCATGAAAAATCCACATTCCCATGCATATCATGTAAGGACAATTTTTTAAGAACAATATCTCAAAGTAATTCTTTGAATACTTTTGTGATGTTAAGTTCTTGTCCAAATTCCAATATCAAACTTATTAAAACATAAGTTAAATAATTTGTTTACATTTAGATAAAAAATAAAACATTTTTTTTCTAATGTGCAATTTCTTTCCCTTCCCAATCCTTTAATACCTTTGTTCATTCAATAAAAGAGACTTTAATACAAAATACCACTTAAATAAAAATAATTTTGTATTTGTTACAAAACAATTGCAAAAAACCTAGCGAAATTATTTTATATATGCAAAACAATTTAATAGAGTACCTACAATTTGAATAGAACAATGACCTTGGGGTTGGGGGTTAATAACATTGAAGGATACACTAATACTTTCTTGTGCCTTCATATTGCGAGAGGCAATGAATTCTTGTCCC
>ML790633.1:318333-332626 GCA_009831015.1 Picea engelmannii | reverse complement strand
CTGGTTGGAGAAGAGGAGAGGGCCGCTACCATGGACAAATGGAACGTGGGCGCAGAAGCCACCGCAAGTTAAATAACCATAACTAAAGGAAACGAAGAGAGAGGAGTGCAGCTCAAGGAAGGCCCAGCCCAGTCATGAAGAACCCGAGGGAAGTCGTGGTGAGCAACTAGGGCCAAACCCTAGCTGCTGCGCTTCCAAACCTGTGTGCAGAGCTCCTCGTCGATCTGCTCCTTATCATGTGGCTTACATCCATAGGTACTTGTGTTCATACCATTTGTATCCATGCATCATTGAAATTCTCTGAACTGTCCACATTTTCTTGATTGTCCCTATTTTCCTGCAAATCACCTACCTCCATAACTTGGGGTGATTCACTGTTCAATGCTTCACTTTTTTCATTATTTACACTTTTTCCAGAAACTGCATCAGAAACTGTTCAGTCAATGTTTCAAACCCAAAGCCCGGTTCACAACCATGAAAATAAATAGTTTAAGAGAAATGTTGGTATCATGTTACTATAAGAAAATGGGTTAGAAATGTTTTTTTTCCAGTTTAGAAAGTCATTACAACAAGATATTCGTTAAGAATTCAATATATCACTAGTGGAGATTGAATATGGATGGATAGGATAACAATAATTCCTCCCAAGCATCTAAAGTAAACCCAATTGAATAACAAGATTCAATTGCTACTAACCTCCCATCCATCATTCTTGTTCAAATTACTAGGATGCTTGAAAATTTTGATGACTTCTTTAAACTTATGTTTGGAGTAGCTATCAATTTTTGCAAGTACCTTAGTATTTTTGAGACATAATCCATGTTAGTATTGTAGGAACGTTTAAGAGTAAAGGTACAGGCTTCATGCTCCTTTACCCTTGATTGAAAAGATCAATCAGTATTTCCAATACACGATTTTCCACATGAACATGGTATCCGTTATACACTTTAGGTTGATAAGGATCAATTGGCTCTTTAGTTAATTTCATCATCCCTCCAATGATATTCAAAGGTTTGAAAGTGGTGACGATGTGTTATTTTTTAAGGATTTTAGAAAATTTATCTATAATGCCTTGGATATAAGGAAGGACAAGTTTTGAAGTTATGTCTTGATCCCTATTTGTTAGCTTTTGGGGTTACTTTAAATGTGTTTACACCCTGCTTGGGGGTGCTTCATGTGATATGGGGTTCATGTATGTTGTTTACCCTTGGTTGTGATGTGATAGACATGCACATTGAAGACAAAATACTTTTGGATTTTTATGCCTTGACTTGATGCTTATGTGGCACACTTCTTAGGGCATTGAAGACTTATGTGGTTAGTGGCTTTCTTCATGGGGTTTGCACATGGAGGTTGGTTGCTTGATTTGGAGGAGTGTTGGGCATCTTGGAGGAGGGCATTGAGCCCTAGATGGCATGATGACACTTGATTTCTTTCATGGAGGCTTGTACTTGACTTGAGAATGCTTGGGTTGAGTAATGATCATGTGGGTGGGGTGGACCCGGAGTTACACATGGCCTAAGAGGGAGTGCTATAACATTGGAGGCCTTTTCAGGAGGAGCATTGGATATATCACATGGAAAATTCAACCTTGGATACTTTCTTGTTGTATATACTCATCTTATAGCTTGACATGTGTCACTTGGAGTTGGAGCACTCCGCATGTGGGCCTATCTTGTGTAGAGTTAGGTTGCTTGTAGTGGACTAGGTACACTTGTTATTGTTGGCCTACCTCACTTTTATATAAATAAAAGCAGGAGAGAGTATTTTCACCACTTCATTGTTGTTCTCTCATGTAATCACATACTTGTGTTGGAGATATGAGAGCTAGGGCTAACTAGTCTCTCTATACTGTTCTTCATTCTATTTTCTCTCTTTGTCTTGAGCACTAGGGTTCTCAAGGAAATTCAAGGGAAAACTAGGGTTATGGTTTTTTCCATACGGAGACAAGGAAGCTAGGGTGGGTTTGAGAGAAAACTTAGAGGAGCAAAGGAAGTGCTTGATCTTACAACTCTTATAAGAGAAAGAGACTAGGATTTTGTGGCATTTGGAAACCTTGGTGCTAATTGGAGTGCTTGATGTGGAGACAATAGAGAGAGACTATATTGTACACTTGTGGGATGCAAGTGTAGGTTCCAAGTGTTAATGTTTAAGCCATTATTATGGTTCTTTGCATTTCAATAGATAACAACAACATAAGACAAGATCACTGAGAAATACACAATCACAAGAGACACAACATTTATCCTGGGAAACCCTCTAGGGGAAGAAAACCCAGCAAAACTTCCTTATTATAGATAGCCAAAACAATGCCAAGAGATAACTTAAACTAATGCAGAAGATCCTCTCCCATAAGATGCACCACTCTCTCTCCTTCTCCAACTGCAGTTCCGAAACTTGTCTCTCAATGAGCAAGTGAGGTGTGTGTCTAAGTGAGGCGCTAGCCTCCTTATTTATACAAATCTGGCACGTGTGAAGTGTCTCTTTACTGGCAGGGCCAATTTCTCAAACTGGGTGGTTATAACCACCTTTATTATATTTCGGGGCCTCTTGATATATTCTGGGGCCGACTTCTTCTTTTGCCTTTTACAATTACATTATGACCAATCCACAAAAGGGGATTTGGTCCTTATACAATAGCTGACATGATCAATCCACAAAAGGGGATTTGGTCCTTATACAATAGCCGACATGATCAATCCACAATGGGGATTGATCCAATGAATAATATATCAAATAATAATAAGAATACAATTTGCAGTTACATTATTTTAACACTCCCCCTTAACAAGAAGGGTATTCTTCAACAACATCATGCGAGAGAGAGAGCACAACATCATCAACAACATCAAGTGGGTGAGACGACATCATCATCAATATAATCTTGGAACACTGGCTGGCATATCTATAAATCATCGGGTTTTTTTTTCATCGGCAACATCGTCATTCTCAAAGGAATGCAATCATCATCTACATCAATATGTATTAGTATAAAACTGATACATCATCATCATCACAGCATGAGGCTAGCTCATCATAATACAACACTGGCTTTACGTCACAACTGTCAAGCTAGAAGCCCAATACTTGTCTTGCTTTACGTCACATCAATCAAGATGGAAGCAAGATACTATACTAGCTTTATGTCATAGCTTCTCAAGTTTGAAGCACAGTACTAGTCTCATCTCAACGTCTTGCTTTACGTCACAACACTCAAGATGGAAGCAAGATACTAGACTTGCTTTACATCACATCTTCTCAGGTTGGAAGCACAGTACTAGTCTCATCTCATCGTCTTGCTTTATGTCACAACCATCAAGTTGGAAGCAAGATACTAGATTGGCTTTACGTCACAACTTCTCAAGTTGGAAGCACAATACTAGTCACATGACATCTTCTTGCTTTACGTCACAACAATAAAGCTAGAAGCAAGATACTAGACTGGATTTACGTCACAGCTGTCAAGCCGAAAGCACAGTACTAGTCTCATCTCATCGTCTTGCTTTACGTCACAACAATAAAGCTGGAAGCAAGATAGTCGTCCTGCTTTACGTCACAACAATCAAGCTGGAAGTAGGATACTAGACTGGCTTTACGTCACAACTGTCAAGCTGGAAGCACAGTTCTAGTCTCATCACATCATCTTGCTTTACGTCATAGCAATGAGGCTGGAAGCAAGAGATGTCTCATCACATCAACTACTCCCCCTTTCGAGGAAGGTCCTTTCGGACTATACCAAGATTATCTCGAAAGTGCTCAAACTTTACACGAGATAGAGGCTTGGTCAACACATCAACAACCTGTTCATCTGTGCTAATGTACTGGAGCTTTAAGGCTCCTCTCTGCACCATGTCACAGATGTAATGATATCGGATCTCTATGTGCTTCGACTTGTCGTGGAATACATGATTCTCTATCATCTTTATGCAGCTCTGGTTGTCACATAGGATCGTGGTTGCTTCCATCTCTAGGTCAAATAGACCGGTCAACAAATTTCGAAGCCATATAGCTTCGCAGCTGGCAGAACATGCAACAATGTATTCTGCTTCCACTGTGTTGAGAGCAATGCTGGATTGCTTCCTACTCTGCCATGAGATCATGGTTGATCCCAAATTGAAACAACATCTTGAAGTGCTTTTCCTGTCAGAAACACTTCCTGCCCAATCTACATCAGTATATCTACTCAATGTGAAATCATGATCTCCATCATAGCTGAGATCACAATCTATTGTACCCTTAAGGTACCTCATCATATGTTTTGCAGCCACTAGGTGAACATGTCTAGGTTCTACCAGAAACTGACTCAAGGTGTTCACGACAAAACAAATGTCTGGTCCGGTGTTCGTCAGGGACATCAACGATCCAATAATCTGTCTGTATAGCATGACATCAATCAATTCTGACGAAGTGTCGACCAACAGTTTCAGCTTCGCTTCCATGGGTGTATTCATGGACTTGCATTCCAACATGTCGAATCTCTTTAGGATTTCGACTGCATACTTCCCTTGGTTATGGAAGATCCTCTTTGGACTCTGCCATACCTCAAGACCTAGGAAATAATGCATTAGGCCAAGGTCCTTCATTTCAAATTCCGAGGCAAGTCTCTTCTTACATTTAGTGATGGGATTTTCTTCTCCGGTTAAGAATAAGTCATCCACATATATCAGTAATATTACTGGCTCATCGTTCATGACCTTGAAGTAGAGGTTAGAATTTGCTTTACTCTTGGTAAAGCCCAAGCTTGTCAAAAAGCTGTCTATTCGGCCATACCAAGCTCTAGGAGCTTGCTTCAATCCGTACAATGCTTTCTTCAACCTGCATACATGAGACTTCTTGTCTTCAACTTCAAATCCTTGAGGTTGCTCTATATACACTTCCTCTTCGATGACACCATTTAGGAAAGTTGTCTTCACGTCCATCTGGTGTAACTTCCACTTCATCTTAGTTGCAAGATCTATGATGGTTCTGATCGAAGTGTATCTGGCTACAGGAGCGAATGTTTCTTCATAGTCAATGCCTTCTTTTTGAGAAAAGTCACGAGATACAAATCTTGCTTTATATTTCTCAATACTTCCATCAGCAACATGTTTTATTTTGAAGAGCCATTTGGAGGATACCACATCTTTACTTTTTGGTTTGAGAAGTATTTCCCATACTTCGTTCTTTATTATGGATTGGTATTCCTCTGTCATGGCATCTGCCCATTCTTTTCTCTGAATGGATTCTTCAAAGCAGGTAGGCTCCTCCTCTAGAAGATCACACATCAAAGCCCTATAACTGGAGAATGGCTTTGGTCTTTTCACCTGTCTCGTAGTTCCTTCGGGAACACCATACTTCTCTCCATCTTGAATAAGCTCTCTAGCCCAAGTTGGCTTCCTTTTATGGAGGATCGTCATCTGAGGAGGTTCTTGAACTTTTGATATATCATGGTCTTCTAGAATTTCCTCATCAGGGGAAGTTACGACTTCCCTCACTGGTTCTGCAGCTCTGGGAACCTCCCTCACTGCAGTTCTGGGGATTACGAGTTCCTCTTCATATACTTCTTCAAGATGGAATCTTCTTGATTTCTTGAGCGCTGCATCTTCATCAAAGGTCACATCCCTGCTGATCTCAATGTGATGGTGACCTGGTATATATATTTTGAAGGCCTTGGAGACCTCACAGTATCCCACAAATATTCCTTTCTTTCTTGAAAGTTCCAACTTATTTCTCTTTTCTTTCGGTATATGAATAAATACTGGGCAGCCAAATATTTTGAGATGGCTTACCTCTGAGAAAATCCAACTTTTTCTCCTCCAAACTTGATCTGTGGATTTCTGGACTGGTGCTTTTGGTTTTCTGGTACCTCTGGTACTCTGGTACTTCTAGTACACTGGTTTTCTGGTACTTTTGGTACTTTGTGAAACTAGGGTTTCACTTTCCGAGAGATCTAGCCATTGAAAAGGTGCGCTGAGAGTGCCAAAGTAATCCTTGGGGGAGGGCGCACTTTTCTAGATGGTTTTAGGGATGAACTACCTCACCAACAAAAAACCCTAATTTGCATGTACGACAATAATGACGTTTTTCACTCTTGTGAAAGATGATCTCTTCAGCTTGGCTCTAATACCATGTTAATGTTTAATCCATTATTATAGTTCTTTGCATTTCAATAGATAACAACAACATAAGACAAGATCACTGAGAAATACACAATCACAAGAGACACATCATTTATCCTGGGAAATCCTCTAGGGGAAGAAAACCCAACAAAACTTCCGTATTATAGATAGCCAATACAATGCCAAGAGATAACTTAAACTAATGCATAAGATCCTCTCCCAAAAGATGTGCCACTCTCTCTCCTTCTCCAACTACAGTTCCGAAACTTGTCTCTCAATGAGCAAGTGAGGTGTGTGTCTAAGTGAGGTGCTAGCCTCCTTATTTATACAAATCTGGCACGTGTGAAGTGTCTCTTTACTGGCAGGGCCGACTTCTCAATCTAGGTGGTTATAACCACCTTTATTATATTTCGGGGCCTCTGGATATATTATGGGGCCGACTTCTTCTTTTGCCTTTTACAATTACATTATGACCAATCCACAAAAGGGGATTTGGTCCTTATACAATAGCCGACATGATCAATCCACAAAAGGGGATTTTGTCCTTATACAATAGCCGACATGATCAATCAACAATAGGGATTGATCCAATGAATAATATATCAAATAATAATAAGAATACACTTTCCAATTACATTATTTTAACACCAAGGAGGACTTATCGATGTGTATGCTAGCTTGTTGAGAATCTTTGGTGGAGTTACCAGCTTTGTTTGTGAGTGATTCCAAGCTAGGAGGAATTGGTGGCTAGGGGTTTCTTATGGTTTCCTTAGCTAGGGATTAGAGAGCTTAACTTGTATTAGTGTGTATTGAAGTATTGGTATGTACATGTACTTCATCTTCTATATATATGTGAAATGTTCCAACTTTCCAAATTTTGTGTACTTGCATATTTGAATTTTAGCATATGTAATCTTCATGGTTAAGTAGACTCTAACACCGACCATGCATGTTTATTTGACATAACATTGAGATGTATTTGTTAAGTGATTTAACACATATCTTGAAGATAAAGGATACGATTTATTGTTGTAATAGAGTATTTTCATATCAATTATATGCTTGGAAAATGTGTCATAAGGGCTAAAACTCTATGGTATTGAAGTACACTTGATTGGTATTTATTTTCTTAGGCTACCTTCTAAATTGGGTTGAGGGGAAGAGAAGTAATTGCTTCTGTAATTAAATATTTCAGATTCATCCCTAAGGTTGAAAGTTCACATGAAATAGATTTGAGAAAACACAAGGTTGAGGTGAAATTTCTGAACATGCATGAAAAGACATTTTCCAAAAATTTCTACACTATTCTGAGGTCTTATTCCAACTTTCTGAATCATCTCTTTAATCTATTCTTTCTGAATCATCTCTTTAATATGTGCTTTCTTATATCCATTGTTATTAAAGACCTAAAGAAGGTTATTTCTTTCTTGATTAATGTGATCCTTATTTGAGATTCTAGGTGCTCTAGTGGCCAGAGTGCTTATTGCACCTAGCTTTTGGGCTAGGTGATGATGGGAGTCTGGATGAAGATATTTCTCAATGTCGGTAGATTTACAGAATACTCGATGGGATAATGTCCCATCTTGCTTCTTAGTTACCCTCACATCAAGAAACAATATACTTCCATTGTCTTCATTCTCCATGGTTATTGGTTATTTATTTATTTTTCTCGTGGAAAAAAGAAAGTAATTTTATTCATAGGAGATAAAATTACAACAGTATATGTTGGAGCATTCCTTTGGCCCGGATGCCACAAAAAAATAGCAAGGTGTTTTACACCTGTCCAAAACTGGTCATGTTGACCAAGTGAGGTCCTAGTTTTTTGTCATATTCCTTCATTGTTTTGTACAAAAAGTCCACATAAAGTCTGATATACAGTTCGTCTCTCGAAAGGAGAGAGAGGTATGCCATACAAAAACCAAGCTAAAAGGAGCTTGCAACAAGGGATCCAAAAAAGAAGAGATGTACCAAAGTTGGATTAATCAGAGAGAGGACCAAGAGATGTGGAAATATTCTGTGGAGCTAGATGGGCTTTCTTCCTAGATCTTCCAGCAGCCTTGGTCCAAGTCCAAGCCAACCTTTGAGAGGTTGTTCGCTTCTTGATTCTTGTTCCTATAGACACGGGAAAAAGAAGTATGAGTGAAGAAGGAAATGAGCCTTTTGATGTCCTCCAAGAGCGACTAAAGTGTCTATGTGTGCAGTTTTTTTCTATTGTTTATGCATGATATGACCAGTTGCGAGTCACCAAAAATGTTGATATGAGAAATTCCTTTTTCCTTTTCCAGAGTAAGGAGAAGTTTTACCGCCATGAATTCACTAAAATTTTTGGTTGTTATCCTGAGGTGGGAAACAAAATAGATTTTTGTAGTGGCGTCTAGAAAAATGATACCACTAGCAGCTCCTAAAAAGAGAGATCCTTGGGCGGTGCCATAAAAAATTCCCAAGGTGAGGAGGGGTCAATACAGGGCGGGGGGGGGGGGNGTGGGAAGGAGTTGAGTATGGAAAGGAAGGTGGAGGAAATTTTGGAAGGAGAGGGATCAATGTCGTCAAAGATGGCATGGTTTCGGCCAAGCAAGATGCCCCAAGCTGTGATGAGAGGGAGGGATTTGTGGGGAGAAATGGCGGGGAGGAGAGCCAAGAGTGTAGGGAGTCATCAATTTAGGATCCTTCCCAAGGATTAGAGGATCCAAGGGAGACATTTAATTTGGACCAAACAAATTTTGTGAAGGTGCATTGTAAGAACAAGTGGGGAATGTTTTCAATGTCTTGTTTGCAAAGGGTGCATCTGCTTGAGCCAACAAAATAACGCTTCTGAAGATTTTCTCAGGTGGGGGATTTGTTGGTTAGAAGGAGCCACATAAACATTTTTTCTTTTGTAGGACAATTTATTTTCCATAGGGTGGTCCCCCACCAAGGGGCACGATCTTCAATATGTTCAAGTATGAGCGCCATGTATCCTTGCTTTGGTGAATAATTTCTTGATGGGATGAAAGACCAGATCAGAGTGTCCTTTCGATAATAAAGATTGACCATAGAATTAGACAAGGATGTGGTGTATTCCTGCCAAATAGAGGCATGGAATTCATTCAGGCCTATTTTGTTGAAGGTTAACCATCGAGTAGTGCCCTGAATCAATTCTCTTCTAGCAATTTGTTAGAGATATACAAATCCTGATTATTCAAATTATGAATGACTAGTTCTGGGAGTATGTGTTTTCCTTGACATTCTATCCAAGGGTCCTTGCCTGAATGAACATGTGCACCATTTCCAACTTTCTAGATGAGCCAATTCTCGATCAAGGGGAAGGCATTTACATTGGCTTTCCAAATAGTTGATCCATTTTTTGATGTTTTCTGAGGTATCCTAATCCATTCGAGAGTAGAGTGCGATGGAAAGTATTTCTCTTTAACTATGCGTTCCTAGAGGTCTGAGTTATTGACAATTCCCCATACATTTTTTTCTGCTAGGGCTTGGGAAAAAAGATGAATATTTTTTAGACCCCAACCTCTGAAGGACTTAGGGATTGATGTCCTCTTTTTTTAGGCCAACAAAATAGGTCTTTTGTCTTTTGATTTGGACTAGAGGAAGCGATAAGAGAGTTGGCTGAGTTTTTCAAGAATTCCCTTTGGTACCCAGGCCAAGAATGTCCACTAGAATGGGATGGCCTTAAGAACTAATTTGACTAGTACCAGTCTACTTGCTCGGGATAACCATCTATTTTTCCAGGATAATAATATTTTTTCAATTTTTGCATAGAGCCATTGCCAGTCCCGTTTGTTGTAGCTATTTTCCTTTAGAGTGAAACTGAGGTACTTCATACCCTCTAGGTTTTTTTAGATAGGGGTACCCAGGGCTATGAAGATATGTTGTCATTTAGAGTCAGCTAGTCCCCAAGAGAAGAAAAAGGATTTGTCTTTGCTTATTTTCATTCTCGTGGCTAAGTAGAAGGTATTGAGAATCACTTTTAGAGTGGAGATGTAAGAGATGTTCCCTTCACAAAAAAATAAAATATCATCAACAAAGAGAAGGTGGGTTAAGGAAAAATTGACACTGATTTTTATACCTTTGATCTTAGTTGCAAGTCTTTCATTGTGAATGAATTTGTTGAGACATTCAACTACCAACAAAAAAAGTAGCGGTGAAAGAGGACATCCTTGACGTTGACCTCATTCAACTTTGAAGAAGGGAGTGGATGAGCCATTGATGAGGAGGGAGAAGGAGGTAGACAAGATACAATTCATCACCCATGAGACAAAGGAGTGGTAGAATTCCAAGTGTATCAGAAGAATTTTGATATATAGCCAACTGACTCTATCAAAGGATTTGGAGAGGTAGACCATATAAGTTATGGATCTCTTCTTTTGTGTGTGAATGGAGTGAAGCTCTTCTTGGGCTATGCCTATAGCCTGATCTATTTGTCTGCCTTGAAGGAAGCCAATTTTTTCTTCGGAGATGTTCTCACTTAGTATTTATTTTATTCTATGGGCGATGATCTTGACTATGATTTTGTAGACACTGCTGGAAAGAGAGATGGGTCAGAAGTGATTGAAACTTATGGGGTTGTCCATCTTTGGAATGAGATCTATGAATTTAACGTTGAAAGGGGCATGCATCCTTCCTTATGCTCTTGAGAATTTGACCAATTTTAGTAGGTCCTCACCAATGAAATTGAAATATCCTCTATAGAAATCAATTGGAAAGTCATCTGGGCTTGGGATTTTATCCTTCTGAAAGTTGTGTATGATGTTTTCCAACTCTTCCTTTGTGATTTCTTCCATTAGTTTTTGTTTTATCTCAGGGGAGATGAATTTGGGGAAAAGACCCGCCACTTTGATGATGGAGTCTATGTTTACCTTGGAGTCTGCTTTGAATAGTGATTCGAAGTGTGTAGTTCCTTCTTGTGCAATGTCCTCAAAGGATGTTGCCCTTGTTCCATCACTTTTGTCAACTGACCAGATGGTGTTGGAGCCTTCTATTGTTTGAAAAATGATGAAAGTATTTTGTATTTTCATCACCATCCTTTAGCGAAAGGGATCTACTTCTCATTCTCCACTTCTGTTCTCTGTTTTGGATAATTTTCCTTCTTAGGAGATCTAGATATTTGAATTCCCCCTTTTGTTCTTCTGAGAGAGGACCCAAGGTTTCTTTTATATGCCACTTCATTATTTTCCTCTCAATTTTTGTTAGGGTTTTATTTTCATTCTGCTTCCTTTTCTTATTCCAAGAGATGGAGGTATTCTTTTCCCTTATTAGATTTGTCTTGAATTGAATAGATGGCAATTCAGGGAGATGTAGATTGTATGGAACCCAACACTCTTTTATTGTAGAAAGGTATGAAGGAGAATCCAACCAACAAATATTGAATTTGAAGGGGATGGGAGGATTCTTCCCAACACCTACTAGCTCTAACAGGATGGGATTGTGGTATGAGATGCCTCCTGGTCCCACCCATTGTCTGGAGAGGAGAGGGCCCTGAAGGATAAATTATGATAGAAGGAATTTGTCAAGTCTCTTTTCTATTCTGTCATTCTCAATTCGCATGTTTGTCCAAGTGGGGTTGTATTTATTAGGTTGAATGTTTGTTAGGCCAACTTCATCTAGCTTCTGAATGAAGAAATCTGAGAGGGGGCCCTTCTGTGTAGAGGGCTCCCAAATTTCACAGTCTCCCAGGGTGAAATTTAAATTCCATCCTATGAAAACATGAAGGTGCATTAGATTTGTGTTGAATAATGATGGCCAAAACTCCTTCCTTTCAGAATAAGGCCCATATATGTTGATGCATAGGAAGTTTAGGTTTAATTCATTTGAAAAGAAGTGGGTGAAAATAATGGAGGGAGAAGCCCATGAATTTAGGAGCTTTAATGAGGATTTTTTCCAACCAGTGATGATTCCTACTGATCTTCCTTGAGCATCGAGTGCTAGGAAAACCCATCCCGGAAGGGAGGCCGAGAAGGAAGATTCAACTTTAGGGCCAACAATCATGGTTTCTTGTAGGATAAAGATGGAAGGGGAATGGAGATCAGAGAGGCGCTTGATGGCTAATATTTTTATAGGGTTAGCCAACCCACAACAGTTGTGTGAGAGTACAATCATTTTGGAACCGATCTGAGGTAATTTCCTCTAAGGGCCTCGATGAGAGTTTTATGTTTTCCAGATCGTACTTCAGAGTTAGAAAGTTTTTGGGCATGGGAGAGGAAGGCTTTTCTTCCCCTCGAGTAGGGTTTCTGTTCCATGGGGTACAAGGCCCCAATTCCACCAGATTGTCTTAAGTGTGAGGAGAGGGTTCAAGAGAGGGATTGAAGATTATATTTGGAAGGGGAGGTGGGGGGAAGGGTTACATACATAGGGGGAGAGGGAGGGGCATAGAGGGTTGGGATAGTTGGGGGAGGGGAACCTGAAGGGGGATGGGGATGAGGGGGGCCGAAGAGATTCTGGAGAGACCCGAGAGACTGAACATAAATAGGACTTCCAAGGGATCTTTAATTGCTGAAATTGAGGTCAATTCACAAGCAACATTGGGAAGAGAAAAGGGGAAAATAACTGGGGGGAATAAGAGACCTGAGTTGTTAGCCACTTGCGCAGTGCTCAAAGTTGGGGCTACCACATCTTTTGAAGATTAGGGGGGCTTGGTAGGAGTTGGAGAGTTGGGGAACCTTAGAGAGACTAGAAGATGATCATTCAACTACTTGCTTTGGGAGGGGGAGTCTCTATCTTGCAACTTATTTTCCTTGATGACTCTCAGAAACCCTTTGGCGCAGTCCTTGACAATATGAACATGGGTGTGGCATCGTCCACACTTGAAGGGTATGCCTTCGTAATCCAATGCTTGGTTGTATGAAGTTCCTTTCTGTGTAATGGTAATGTCCTCCTCGAGGCCATCCAATAGTTTGATTCCAACCAGTATCCTGGTCATGCCCATGTAACCAGAAGTGGTATATGAATGGTCTACATCATAGAATAGGTTGATTGAGTTTCCAATCTCCATGAAGATCTAATCAAACCAAAAAATTAGGGTTAGGTCTATTATCTTTTTAGCTCAGGGGGTACTCCGCATGTTTTGTCTTGTACGTGGATGTTACCTTATGTTGACACTACTAGGCACTTAACTTTGTAATGGGTTTTTATAAAGTTGTAAATTGGTTCTTTTATTAAAGTGACTTTTTAATAAAGTGTACCTTCTAATTTTAAAGTGACTTTATTTCATAAAGTGCACTTATGTAATAAAGTGAAATGTACTTTAATATTTTAAGTGATTCATTTTGGAGGGAATGAATCATGATCCTTGATCAACATTAGATCTTGGCCTTTGAATTTAGGGTTGAGGAAGGTGAAACTACACTTTGGAGGGAAAATGTCATTTTCAGATTTATAAAAGAATGCATTGGGTAGTGTGCAAGACAATTATCTCTAGGTTGCTAAGTGTATGACAGAATAACAACTTGTTGATTTTTGTCATTAAAATTTACAAGGCTCGGTAGTCTAACCCACACATGAACGTATTTGACCTTTTGAGTAGTAGCATCAAAATCCACAGAACAATTTTTCAGGAAAAGGGATTGGGCTCCAAAGTCCAAGAACCTGAGAGAATTGTATGGGAGTCCTGGGTCGAGCGAAAGGTCCACTCCATCCAACCTTTGGCCAATACTATGCATTTGGGAGCATATCCTAGGACTGGAAGAAAGTTATGGGTCGACCATTGTCCCAGGGTGTTAATTGAGAGGCGTTTACTGACAAATCGCCAAACTAGGGTTTCATTATGCATGGTTGCAATTTCGTTTAGTTGGACATTCTCACTAAGGATCATGTTTGTAGCTCCCACTTTCTAATTGAGACACCACTTTACCTTCCTGCAATCTCCCATGTTGATTGCACCAGGTAATGTGGCTGAGGTGACTGTTGTTCTCGGGAGGTCCCCATGAAGAATATGCTCATAGAGTAGATTTCTAATGAATCCATCTAGCTGAAGGTTTGATGGGGATGATAAATCTTCTGGAGACGTCCGAGGGAGAATATAAATGGTGAATTTTTTTTCATAATGGAGACGGATGGGTTATGTAGTGTTCCCAAGGCCGAGCCCCGTTACAGATCATGTCATATGCAAAAGAATTGTAAATATGTTCTATAGGCTGGTGAGCCAAGTTTTGAATAAGCTGTAGGCTTATGAGTTTTGTTAGGCCAGGGGAGCCTAAGTGTTG
>ML790633.1:253907-295843 GCA_009831015.1 Picea engelmannii | reverse complement strand
AATGCATATATATTCTTAAGCAATACAGAAATTAATCAATGGCTCATACACAGAATACACAGAGATCTTTACCGGAAACCCTCAACCGAGAAAACCTTTCTTTTTCATTATATCGAATTTCACCATTCGCCATACAATATATATAAAATGTTTTTAGGTATTCCGTAGATACCAAAACCCTAATCCCTTAATCCGGGATTAATTTACAAATCAACTAAAAATAGCAAAATCCGCTAAAAATAGCAAAAACCGCCCAAAAAAAAGTGATTGTCAGACGCAGTCGTTGTATCTGACGCACCCACACACACACACATGCAAAGAATATAACACATACCCAACACTAAGCACCAGTGGGTGTATTATATCCCTTGCTATATTGTCTAAGAGTCATAATTACTTTTAACCCTAATTGTGATGTAAAGGGTACAGGTCGGCCCCACCATAAAGTGAAATATAATTAATGTAAAAGATAATTAATATTGTAATTATTAATTATATTTTGAGTTATTGAGGTCGACCTTGTTGTGCCAATATACACCACTTTTGATGTGTCCAGTCTAATATAAATAAAGGTGATTTCCCCATTGAGGAAACACAACACACATTTGCGTTGGGAAATTTCAACAAGTACTTGTTCTAGGGATGAAGTGTGCACCTCTCTTGGTCGCTAGTCTTCTTGGTTTTGTGAGCACCCTTTTGTGTGCTAGGTTTATGGTGTGGGAGGTCTTTCTCTTGAAGAATATAACAAAGGATTGACTGGGTTTTCTTCCCTTTTTGAGAAGGGTTTCCCAGGATACTTCTTGTGTACTTGTGCATGGTATTTCTTCTTGTGATCTTGGTTACTTCAACAAATTATTTATGGTGTAACTGCAATTGTCTATGGTTCAAGTAAAATGATAAAAATGGAATAAAATTCATGCTTGAGCCTAGCCTAGTGAAAATTCAACGTGGTATTAGAGCTTAGGTCTTGAAGAACCCATTGCAAAAGCATTCAATGCAAGTCGTTCTCTTCTTCTGCAGTTATGTACGACCCTCTAGGGTTTGCTGCAATTCCATATGACCCTCCTTTTATGAGGTGTTTCAATACCTTAAACTTGGATGTTGGGGATAAAATTTGTACAGGAGTGTACAAACTCCTTCAACACACCTCCAACAATCTTCATATTTCATTTCCAAGCATTTTGGATTTTTGGCCCTAGAGTTTCTAGGGTTTCACAATTTTTTGTAGAAATTTCAGAATTAGGCTTGTTGTAGCTCATTGAAGGAGATTTTCAGCTCACCAGTGTTCTTCTGAATTTCAAGGCTTATTGTTGGTAGTCATAAGCCCAAAAAAACCTAAGGTTGCTAACCTAGCCTAGCCATTAGGTTTTCTTGCCCAGTTGGCAAGGGTTTGTGAAGAATCTGAAAATATGATGAACAAAACCTTGGTGGAAGATAGGCTTGATGGATCAAGAAATTTCAGTTCCTAGAAGTCAAGACTTTAGATCACGCTTGAAGAGGAAGAATTATTGTGGGTAATACAAAAAGGTCTACCAGAGATAACTACCGATGAATGGAAGGAAGATGACGTCAAGGCAAGGAAGACAATCATCTACTCGAGCTCTTACATTGAAAGGCTAGCTTCAAAATAACAAGATGACAAAAGGTGACATCGTGGATACCTTCTTCATGAAGATGTTAGAGGATAGATATCACCCAAGTTCCATTAGAGAAATCATATCAGCACCCTTAGGTATGCACTTGTATATATTATTTGTATCATTGTCATGAGGGTACTTGTAGGAGGAAGGAACCTTTGCTGAAATCATGGATCTAGAGGGATCTCCGTGCATTCAGAGGAACAACACATTTGAAGTGAAGACTCCAGGTTTTAATTATCATTCCTCTAACCTACATTTCTAAGTTTCCTACACTACAAGTAGGTATTGTAGCTATGACAACAATCCTAGAATTGTTTTGATTCTAGAGATGTACTCATTACTCTCCTCTAGGAGGTATTCTTGTTTTGTTTCCTTTCATTTTTTTTCTTGTTCCAGGTAGATTAACAACAAAGGAAGATGTTTATCCTTCAAACTTTAGAGGGAGTCACTTGACTCAGAGGGAGTCATAACTATTTGAGAAGGAGGAATAATAGAACCATCATTGAGATAACCAAATCAATGATGCATGATTAGAGTCCTCCTATGATTATGTGGGTAGAAGTATGCATGACAACAATATATGTTCAGAACAAGAGTCCTCATTAGATTTTGAAGAACATAACTCCTGAAGAATCCTTCACTAGAGTGAAGCCTGAGATTGGACACTTCAGGATATTTGGGTGCCCAATATATTTTCATGTACCCAAAAAGAAGAGATCCAAGCTAGACCCTTCAGGGAGAAAGGGTACATTTTTGAGATACAATGAATCTTCGAAAGCATATGGGATCTACATCCCTGGTCAGAGGCAGATTGAGGTAAGCAAAGATGTTATCTTTGAAGAAGATATAACCTTTCAAAGATCCAGATAATCTCAGATGGATATTGACAGTGAGACAATACCTTCTTCCTCTTCAACACTCCAGAGGGAGATAATCATTGATACAGTTGATCCAGTTGCTCCAGATGATATTCCTAGAGACATTGCAATAGGCCATAAAAGGCTTATCTGGGCTTGACAAAATCTGCAAGAGGCAGAGGGACATGCAACTCCTCAAGGCACATTCCGAGAGAGAAAGAGACCAAATTTTTTTTGATCTATTCTTCAGCCATGAGCCACATTGTTGATACAAATCCTTCTTGTCATGGAGAAAAAACAGGTCAGCAGGTATGGAAAGATGTCATGATAGAAGAGTATCAGTACATTTTGAAGAATGATGTATGATATATTGTTTCGAGACCAGGAAAGAAGTCTGTAGTGACTTCCAAGTGGATCTATATGATCTAGCATGCAACTGATTGAAGTGTCAATAAATACAAAGTGAGACTTGTAGCCAGAGGATTCTCATAAGGAAAGGGAGTTTTTCTATGATGAGACATTTGATCCAGTAACATCATACACTTCCATCTGTACTATCATCCATGATTTGGAAACTACATCAGATGGATGTAAAGACAGTCTTTCTCAATGGTGAGATTGAGGAAGAAGTTTATATCAAGTAGCCAGAGGGATTCGTGATAAACAATGAGAAATATCATGTGTACAAGTTGAAGAAAGTCATGTATGGACTAAAGCAGGCACCTCATGCTTGGTACACAAAGATGGATGGAATCTTGATGAGTTTGGGCTTCATCAAGAGTGTTGCTGATCCAAACCTATATTATCATATTGTTGGTGACGAGTGCCTGATCTTGGTCCTATATGTGGATGATTTATTCCTTACCGGTTCATAAATACTTATTGCTGAATGCAAGTGAACATTGACTTTTGACTTCGAGATGAAGGATCTGGGCTTCTTGGGACTAGAAGTATCGTAGAGGACTGATGAGATTTTTCCTGAGTCAAGGAAAATATATAGTGGAGATATTGAAGAAGTTTATTATGACAGAGTGAAAATCGATGCCTACACTGATGGTGATGGATTTGAAGAAAATGAATGATGCTAATTCAGGAGAAATTGATCCACATCTGATTGTATCATTAATGTATCTGATTAACACCAGACCTGATATATGCTATGCAGTGAATGTACTTAGTCAATTCACAAGTCAGTCGATATAGATTCACTGGATAACATCAAAGCATGTATTGAGATATCTATGAAGCACTGTTGGATATGGCCTGAGATATGCCTCCAGTGTAGACTTGAGTTTTCAGGGACATGCCGATGTAGATTGGGCAGGGAGCGTAGTGGACTGAGAGAGAAACCCTGGTTGTTGTTTTACCTTGGGGTCTACCATGGTTTCTTGGTGCAACAAGAAACAGAGCTATGTGGTCTTGAGTACCACAAAAGAAGAGTATATAGCATTGAGTGTGGCAGTTCACGAAGCAGTGTGGCTTCACAAGCTTCTGACATATTTATTTGATTATGAGATGGATCCTACCACTATTCATTGTGATAACCAGAGTTGTGTGAAGCTCTCTGAGAACCCTGTGTTTCATGAGAGATCGAAACAAATTGAGAGAAAGTATCATTATATTAGAGACATGCTGCAGAGGAAAGTAGTAGATGGGCAATACCTTCCTACCCATGAGAAGATTGCAGATATCTTCACCAAACTACTTGCCAAGATGAAGTTTGAGTTCTTCCACGAGAGACTTGGACTGGTGGATAATGCCTCCCTGTCTGAGATGGAGTGTTGATGATTACAAACAAGAGGAATTTCGAGTACTTCTGTGAGAGACTTGGCTTGGTGGAGAATGCATCCCTAGTTGAGAGGGAGTGTTGATGATTACAGTTGCGTGAGACATCCTCCAGGACACAGACTGAGTGAGTCGGACTGAGAAAGAGCCCATGATTTGGGTGTGCCCATGAGATGGGTGTGTAGTTCCTCTCTAATACAGAGATGCAACGTTGTGTGCCCCTATGTAGGGAAGATGCCCATGAATTGGGTCTGTCGTTCTCTCCGAGACGAAGATGAAACATTGTGTGCCCCTAAGAAGGGAAGATTCCCATGAGATGGGTGTATCATTTGATATGAAACGATGTGTACCCCTGTGAGGGGTGAATGAGCCCATGTGATGGGTTTACTGTTCTCCTCTGTGCAGCGATTTGAGATGATGTGATACTCCAGATGATTCTCCCATGAGACTCAGTGAGATAGAGATCTGTTGAGTAGGACATTCTTATGGCTGAGCACAGGTGGACGTGATCCTAGTGGCTGAGCACTAGTGAGTGTGTATCTTGATGATTCTCCTATGAGATGCAATGAGATCGAGATCTATTGACTTGGACGTTCATGTGGCTGAGCACAGGTGGACGTGATCCTAGTGGTTGAGCACTAGTGAGTGTGTATCCCGATAATTCTCTTGTGAGATAAATATATGTTGACTTGGACGTCTTTGTGTATGAGCATAGGTGGACGTGCCCCTAGTGTCTAAGAACTAATGGGTGTATGAGATCTCTTGCTATATTTTCTAAGAGTCATACTTACCTGTAACCCTAATTTTGAAGTAAAGGGTACAGGTTGGCCCCACCATAAAGTGAAAGATAATTAATGTAAAATATAATTAATATGGTAATTATTAATTATATTTTGAGTTATTGAGCTCAACAATGTTGTGCCAATAAAAACCACTTTTGATGTGTCCAGTCTAATATAAATAAAGGTGATTTCCCCATTGAGGAAACACAACACACATGTGAGTTTGGAAATTTTAGCAAGTACTTGTTCTAGGGATTAAGTGTGCACCTCTCTTGGGCGCTAGACTTCTTGGTTTTGTGAGCACCCTTTTGTGTGCTAGGTTTATGGTGTGGGAGGTCTTTCTATTGAAGAATATACCAAAGGATTGGCTTGGTTTTCTTCCCTTTTTGAGAAGGGTTTCCCAGGATACTTCTTGTGTACTTGTGCATGATATTTCTTCTTGTGATCTTGGTTACTTCAACAAATTGTTTATGGTGTAACTGAAATTGTCTATGGTTCAAGTAAAATGCTAAAAGTGGAATAAACTTCATGCTTGAACCCCGCCTAGTGAAAATTCAACATAGAGGATTAATCATTTGTATTATGCGTAAAACATATGATTGTTAATACAATTCTTCTATTCAATAGAGTTTGTTTGGGCATGTTCTTATTCAAGCATCTAACAAATAAAATACACTTGGTAAACCTTGTATTTCTTCCCCCTTGAGGCCCTTCCACTAGTTGTAGATTTCAAAACTATAGGTAGATCAAAGGGCATAATGACATATACTTCCTTATCTTCAACGTGTTTTTATTTGTCTTGTGGAATTAATAATATAAGTGTGATTATAAAAATATATGACTAGTTTATTGTGTCTATTCATTCATCTTCATAGGGTTAAAGTATTTGTGATTGAACATGTTTAGACCTACATATGCATGTTGATATACTAGGGCATTTTATTGAATCTACTATGAATAGACTCTTTAGCAACTTCATTAATTTTTACTAATTTATTTCTACTAATATGAATAAAGTAAATGAGTAGCCCATTAAAGGAGAAACATCATAACTCATAGGTTGCAATGAAAATTGTGCACAACAAGCCAATTTTTTTCGTCTGTTTAATGTTTCCTCGATACATTAAAAAGAGAAGAAAAATGGAGTTTAAATCAATGACAATCAATATATTTGAGACAAATTTATACTCTAATTCTTAGGACTAGGGTCTGAGTAATTTATACAATGGCTATGCATGCCTCTTAGTCATTAAAAAATAGAAAAATGTCTTTGTCATGTTCCAAAAATTATAGAATTGTTAGTGATAAAGCTCCTAAAGTTCTTTCATCCATGTCTTAATCATGTCCTTCGGAGGAATACAATCGACAAAATAATGAAGTTTTGTGTTGTGAGTATTTATTACATATATTCATAATTGAAAATGAAAATATCAACTAGAATTTATTCAATCATGAAAGAGTCATTCCCTTGTGAAGCACATTCAAAATAAATCTCCACCAACATTTGTAATGTATAATAAAGTAAAAAATCAACTAATCTTGGAAGAACTACACAAAAGAAATGCCCATCGCAAGGACTAGTTTGAGTATATGTGCACACATGATAGTGGTAGTAATGTGGGACACCTACAATAGTAGGTTAAGTTGTGTTGTGCATGCATGCAAATGATAGAGGTTTGGGTGTATCTCCACATACCTAACATTGATGCACCCTACTTGATAATGGACAACTGTGCAAAGCCATTACTAGGAAGTTCAATCTGTTGGGTATATGTTATATTCTTTTCATGTGTGTGTGAGGGCGCGTCAGGTTCGACAATTGCGTCTGACGATCCCTCTAGTAGTGCTATTTGTGTCATTTGTGTCGGGCGCTTCCTAGGGGGGGTAGGTATGCCCCCCCCTGGTTACGCACAACGTTCGACAACGAGCGGTAGCCCGGGGCAACACCCCAAATTGTTTTTGGGCGGGTTTTTCTATTTTTAGAGGTTTTTTAAATTAATCATGGATTAAGGGATTAGGGTTTTGGTATCTACAGAATACCTAAAAACATTGTATATATTGTATGGTGAATGGTGAACTTTGATATAATGAATATAAGAAAGGTTTTCCCGGTTGAGGGTTTCCAGTATAAATCTCTGTGTACTATGTGAATGAGTCATTGATTAATTTCTGTGTTGCTTAAGAATCTATATGCATTGCTTTACTTCGCAGGTTTAAAAATTACATGTGGTATCAGATCTCGTTTTTGGCTTCAAAGGGATGCCTTTGTTGTTGAGGGTTTGGGTCGATCTTGATAGATCAAGTTTATCTTAGGTCTGTGATAAACCTGGGTTTAGAGAGAGATTTTGCAGTGGAGATTCAAGTATAGAAAGAGGAATGACAAGCTCATCTAGAATCGAGATAGAGAAGTTCAATGGTAAGAACTTTGAGCTATGGAAGCTCAAGATGGAGGACCTTCTTGTAGACAAAGAACAATGGATTGTTGTGGATCCTGGTACACAGCCTACTGGAACACCGTCTACTAGCACACAGGCTACTGGTACACAACCTACTAGTACACAAACTACTAGTACACCACCTACTGGTATGTCGAAGGAAGATTGGGAGAAGTTGGACATAAGAGCAAGGAGTACTATTCGACTCTTCCTGGAAGATTCGGTTTTGTTGAATGTCTCAAGAGAATCTACAAACAATGAACTATGGGATAAGTTGGGGAATTTGTATCAATCAAAGTCCCTGGTAAACAAGTTATTTTTTCGAAAGAAACTGTATCATCTTAGGATGGAAGATGGAGATTCTGTGACGTAACATCTAAATGCCTTTAATACTATGGTAAGTCAACTTGTCTCTGTTAATATTATGATTGCAGAAGAAGATAAGTGTATTAATTTGTTATGTTCTTTTCCATACTCTTGGGATAATTTGGTTGTAGCAATTGGTAGTACCACTCAATCTACACTGAAGTATGAGGATGTAGTTTCATCCTTGTTATCTGAAGAGATGAGGCGGAAAATCATGGATAGTCATAACACAAATGCTTTATTTGTAAGAGGTCATACCCAAGACAGGAATCTTGGTAAGCCTTCGGGGGGGGGGGAGATCTAAATCTACAGGTAGATCCAAGTCTTCAGGAAAATCTTTGAGGAAATGCTAAAAGTGTGGTAAAACAGGGCATTATAAGAAATATTGCAAGTCTAAGAAGGTTGAAAAACCAAAGGGATTTGATAGTACCTCTTCCACAAAGGAGAAAACCTCCATTGAAGAAGGAGGTGATGTTTACCTGGCATCTACAGGTACACATGCAGACCGTGATGTATGGTTGATCGAATCAGGTGTGCCATACCATATGACTCCTCACAGGGAGTGGTTCTCTGAATATGAAAAATACGATGGTGGTGATGTATTCCTAGGAGATGACTCGACAACCAAAATCATGGGACGTGGAAGGGTTAAGTTGTTTCTAAAATATGGAAGGATTATAAATATCCCTGGGGTTTTGGACATTGCAAAACTTGCCAGGAGCCTAATATCTGTAAGCAAGTTGGATGATGCAAGAGTGGATACTGTATTTGGAAATAACACTTGCAAGATGGTATGAGGAGCAATTGTGTTTATGAGGGGAGTTCGATGTGGAACTCTGTACAAGTTGTTGGGAAGCACTTATACTAATGGGTGTAACAGTTCTGTTGTCCTTGAGCAGACAAATAAATAAGACAAGACCAATATCATCCCTAAAAAGAAGACCATGTTGTGGCATCAAAGACTGGGGCATATTGGAGAAAAGGGACTTCGAACATTACACGGTAAAGGCATGGTTGAAGGTATGTCTAATTGCACTCTGGATTTTGATTTCTGTGAACATTTCATATATGGTAAACAAAATTGTGTAAGATTCCCATATGGTGCTACAAGAGCAAAGGGGATCTTAGAGTTGATACACAATGATGTGTTTGGATTTGTGCCTGTTCCATCACTAGGTAAGTTTGTGTATTGTGTTTCATTCATATATGATTTCTCAAGGAACACATGGATTTATTTTATTAGAAATAAATCTGAGGTATTTGATAAATTTAAAGAGTTTAAGGTTCTGGTAGAAAATCAGACAGAGAAGAAAATAAAGGTATTGAGAACGGATAATGGTGTAGAATTCTGCGGAAATGAATTCGAAGAATTCTATAATAAGTGTGGTATAGCAAGGAAGAAGACTAATCCATACACTCCTCAGCAGAATGGAGTTGCATAAAGGATGAACAAGACACTGATGGAAAAAGCAAGGATCATTCTCAGTGGTGCCGAGTTAGGACAATAATTCTGGGCAGAGGCAGTGGGTACAACATGTTACCTGGTCAATCGATCACCTTCATCAGCATTGGATGACAAAAATACACACGAGTTATGGACTTAAAAGAAACCCTCTCTTCAACATCTTAGAGTGTTTGGTTGTGATGCTTATGTACATGTTCCAAAGGAAAATAGGAGTAAGATGGATAGAAAAGCTGAAAAGTGTACCTTTATTGGTTATAAAGATGGTGTGAAAGGTTATAAGCTTTGGAACCCAGAAACAAAGAAGACTGTTTACAGTCGGGATGTTGTTTTTAGAGAGGTAAAAGATGTGTCCAAATAGGAATTCCTACCAAGGAAAGATGAACCTGAGAAAATAGAGCTATAGTTGGATGATGCAAAATATAAATCATTTGAAGAAGATGAAGCATAAGAAGAAGAACCTCATACCCCAATATTGAGGAGATCAGTGAGAGAAAGAAGGCAACCATAAAGGTATAGTCCACTTGATTACCGTTCCAATTTTTCTTTATCTATTACTGATGATGATCCCATAACTATCAGGAAAGCAGTGAATTCAGAGGATAGTAAACTCTAGAATAAGGCCATGTTTGAAGAAATGGATGTCTGGATAAGAATGAGGCATGGGATATAGTTTAGTTGCTAGCTAGAATAAAATTTGTTGGTCGCAAATGGTTGTTTAAGAAGAAGTTTAATGCAGAAGGAAAAGTGGAGAAATACAAAGCTCGGTTAGTAGCAAAAGGTTATTCCCAGGTAGAGGGAATTGACTTTGGTGAGATTTTTTCTCATATTGCGAAGTTAACTTCTATTAGATTTGTTTTATCTATTGCTGTTGCTTTTGATCTTGAAGTGGAATGGATGGATGTGAAGACAACATTCCTACATGGTTATCTGGAAGAAGAAATCTACATGAAACAACCATAAGGCTTTGTAGTAAAGGGAGAGAAAGCATTGGTTTGTGAGCTAAAGAAGTCACTATATGGTCTGAAGCAATCACCTAGGACATGGTACCAAAAGTTTGACACATACATCCTTGGATTGGGATTTGTGAGAAGCAGGGTTGATCACTACGTATTTTCCAAGCAGGTTGGTAATCACTTCATTTATGTAGTGTTGTAAGTTGATGACATGTTGTTAGTAGGAAATAACATGGATGTTGTCAAGGAGGTGAAATCACAACTATCCTCCAAATTTGACGTGAAGGATCTTGATGCTGCTAACTTCGTTATGGGAATGGAGATTAAAAGAGATCGTGCAAACAAGAAACTCTGGTTGAATCAGACAAAATATGTTGAGATGATATTACAGAGGTTTAATATGCATGGAAGTAAACCGGTCAAGGTTCCTATTCCTATAGGTGTAAATTTATCTGCAGATCAGTGTCCCAAGACACAGGAAGAAGAAGAGGACATGTCTCATGTTCTGTATGCCAGTGCAGTTGGTAGTTTGATGTATGCAATGGTCTGTACTAGACCGGACATTGCACACGCAGTGGGAGTTTTGAGCAGGTATATGTCAAAAATAGGGAAGGAGCATTGGACAATAGTAAAGAGGGTCTTCAGGTAATTGCGTGGCACTACCAATTATGGATTGTGCTACCAAGGAAGACCAGGATTGGACAGAGTGGTGGACATACATGTCTTTGTTGATGTAGACTAGGCTGGAGATCTGGATCGTAGAAGATCTACAAGTGGGTACGTGTTTAACCTATTTGGAGGAGCAATTAGTTGGCTGAGAAAAAGACAAGTTGTAGTAGCACTCTCAACTACAGAAGCTGAATACATGGCAGCCACTCATGCAATCAAGGAAGCAGTATGGTTACAAATATTGTGTTTAGGTATTGGATTGGTACAAAAAGCAGTGAGATTAGATTGTGAAAGTCATAGTGCAATCTTCTCGGCAAAGAACCCAAATTATCATTCGAATACAAAGCATATTGATGTTCAATATCACTTTGTGAGAGACATGGTTGAGAAAAAGAAGGTGTTGCTGGAAAAGGTTGACACTTTGAAGAATGTTGCAGATTTATTGACAAAGTCTGTGAGCACAAAAAAGTTCTCCTGGTGTAGAGTAACAATGGGCATTGTTGCCCTGGATTTTTGACTATATAACCTCGTGGACCCCTGGATGCAAAGAAAACAACAAGTGGGAGAATGTTGGGTATATGTTATATTCTTTGCATGTGTGTGTGTGAGGGCATGTCAGGTTTGACAACTGCGTCTGACGATCCCTCTAGTAGTGCCCTTTGTGTCATGTGCGTCGAGTGCTTCCTAGGGAGGTCCCAGGGGGGGCCAGGTATGCCCCCCCCTGGTTACATGCAACGTTCAACAATGGGCGGTAGCCTGGGGCAACGCCTTGATTTTTTTTTTTGGCGGTTTTTGCTATTTTTAGCGGATTTTTCTATTTTTAGCAGTTTTCTAAATTAATCATGGATTAAGGGATTAGGGTTTTGGTATCTACGAAATACCTAAAAACATTGTATATATTGTATGGTGAATGGTGAACTTTGATATAATGAATATAATAAAGGTTTTCCCGATTGAGGGTTTCCAGTATAAATCTCTGTGTACTATGTGAATGAGTCATTGATTAATTTCTGTTTTGCTTAAGAATCTATATGCATTGCTTTACTTCAAAGGTTAAAACTTACACAATCGTCATAAAAAACCACCACACATTCTCTTTTCTTCTTCGTCTTCTTAATGTGTACCATAGATCAAGATTTGAACAAACAAGAAATGAACCATTACGTATCTTCGTATTCCCTAGTCATTTTTAATATTATTTACACACTCTCCCTTAAATGTAGCCAAGTTGGTTGTGGTTACAAGGACGTAGTTGATATTTGGTACATGCTCCATGTTCTTCATGATCTTTGTGTACATTCTTATGTATTAATGAAGCCTCAAAGTCTACCCAATATTTTGTGCCATTGGCATGTTGTTGTAGTAGAACTCATTTCTATTTGTTTGATTGTTGCATATTGTCTTGCACCATCACTAAATTAATTGTATAAGGAAATATTCATCAATATTTTGTTGTGGTTGCACTTACTTCCACTAGGCATACTCTTCTCAGTATCAAGGGTTTGTCCCAAATCAATTTGGGTGGTACCATATTTCAAGCTATCCACGTAAATAAAAATAGATGTGAATACAAACATTGTATACACAAAGAATGAAGGATAAGGGACCTTATGAACCATAACTGGTAACATGATATATGTAGGAAAGTGAAGCCTCTCTAGTGTTAGAACGTTGTTCTCGTTTCACCATAGAAAATGCTACACCATTGTCACCCAACCATAGGCACAAAGCCACCCCTGGGCACCTTAACCTTTGAAAAAAAGAATGATTCCAAGAAGCCACACTTAGAACCAACAGATAACCAAGAGAGCACACCTTTTCCAAGGGTAGCGCACAAGAGAAAGTACCAAAAATAATAAATGAGAGAAAATCGTACAACTGCAGTTGTTGCTCCTCCTCCTCTAAACTTGCGCATTGTTTCTAGTTTCCTAAGTGAGAGTGAGTGAAATAATGAGCCAAGACATCCTCTATTTATATTAATCTGTCTAGCAACTTTTCTGGTTGGGCTGACTTGACTTCCTGGTAATTATATTTTTTGTTTATCTTTTTCCCGTGAGGCTGACTTTTCTTCCTGGAGGATAAAACCTTAATAGTATATATTCTGCTGAGCCGACATGTATTCTAGGGTTTTCACACATTTGTTTAGGGTTTCTCTTTCTTCCAGAATATTCTATTATAGTCAAAGGTTACATATGGAGGTTAATACCTCCCGCAACAACCATAATATCAACATCTAGGCTAAAGCATGTTAGCAAGACAAAACGACAAGCAATAAATGTGGATGAGAGAAAAACCAAGGCACCTAAAGGTATGCAACCTCAAGATCCCTCCATTTGTATTAAACCGAGGTTAATAACAATTGAATGAATGCATGTATTACCAAATTATTTCATTTATATTTTGTTAATGTTTAAATTCTAACAATCATCTATTATGCTCTATTCTAATGAATTGGCAACTATAATGATTTTTTTTTTTTTTTTTAAATAAGTATACAACAACCACAATTCCTAAATTCGAGTCTTTCATTGCATGCACACCCATGTGCCAAGTAACTTAAATCATAACAAATGAACCAGACTTGTTCATAAAAGTATGGATATCATTTACAATGGACAAAAACGTTAGTGTAACTCAAACTTCTTTTACATTAATGTATGGTGGTCATTGAAAGAGTAGGCTAGGAGATGATATGGATGAAACATACCTATTAACATTATCACTTTGATGTCCTTTCAAAATAGGAACTAGAAATGCTGGTCTAATTCTAAGAGCTCTTAGTCTCAAGTGAAAATTCATTTACATAAGATTTAAAACATGTATATGACTAAATATATGCATGCCTACTAAAGCACGTGGGAATTTATAGTTGAACTATCTTATGATGAATATGTCAAATTATAGCTTCTATCATTAGCTTAAATAAACTTTCCAATAACACATTTGCACAAAGAAGCTTGTAACACATTATTCTTCATTCTAAATTATGTCATCTCTAGAGTCACAATGACAATAACTTAGTTTCCATTAAGTTTGCTAGATTTCCAACCTAATTATATGATAATAAATGAAATAGCCCTCGTTTAATGTGTACTTAAAAGGAACTATCACCCACGATAGAGAATCTAGAATGATTGCCAACTATTTTTACAAAAGGGCTTTGGGTGGTCTAACATTGAGGCAAACCCAAAATAATGCAAGATACAATGCTCCTCATGAAAAAGGTATAGGCATATTCCACATTATTCTTTTTCAAGACTTAACACAACCATAATTTCACTAAGTAGCATTCAAAGTAAAATTTTGTTTTTTTCCCTTTTCAACTTTCTAATTCCAATTGTCTCCAATCTCTTGCTCCACGCTAGAAGTGGAGCTCTTTAAATCCTATTATCCATGTCAGTAATATCATACATCATACCTGGAAAACGAAAATTAATAATAGCATTTAACCTTCCAAGGTAGGAACTGGGTATAAAAACTAATTCAAACCTTCATTTAGTGGAAAAGACATTATATTTCCCTTGATCAAATGAGGTATAACTTGCATTTTAAACCAATGATAATTTGGTGATCCAATGGCAAAGGGAAATTTTCTTAATCCATTGTCAAGAGCGCCAAGCACTGTCTATTGCCCCAAATACCCATAATGTTCATAAATTCCCCTAAGAAAATATCTTACTAGCATAGGAAACTCAAAGGAACAAACACTAATCGTCAAATTATAATGAGGACAACCAAAATAGAATCATATTGAACCAAAAAATTATCATCCTCTATAAGAAATTCTTAATGCAAGTCATAGATTTCGTGATGTGATTTTAGAAGATGAAGTTTACAAGACAACAATCAATATTCAGAGGATAGTCCTCTCCAAATGAAATGGATGGTACTTACTCTGCAAATTTATCCCATCCTTTACAAAATATCTTAAATATAGTTAATTGAATAGCTCTAACAACCCACTGGCAAATCCATGTAATTCCAATAAATCAATATCTATAACAAAATTTCCAATTTAACTTAGGGATTCCTTTCTTATTCGAAGAACTTTCCCAAATAAATTTCATATGGAAGTAAATGCTTCACAAGAGGAGAAAGAGGGCATCCATAGAGGAACAATATGTTAAGGTTTAGGCTATTATTAGAGTTGTTTTCATTTCAATAGACAATAATAGCATAAGATAGGATCATTGAGAAATACACAATCACAAGAGACACATAATTTATTCTGGGAAACCCTCAAGGAGAAGAAAACCCATAAAAAAATTCCTTATTATATATAGCCAATACAATGCCAAGAGATAAATCAAACAAATACATAAATTCCTCTCCCAAGAATGCGCCTCTCCCTCTCTCTCTCTCTCTCTCTCTCTCTCTCTCTCTCTCTCTCTCTCTCTCTTCTCCAACTGCATCTCCGAAACTTGTCTCTCAATGAACAAGTGAGTGTGTGTCTAAGTGAGGCGCTAGCCTCCTTATTTATACAATTCTAGCACGTGTGGAAGTGTCTCTTCACTGGCAGGGCCGACTTCTCAATCTGGGTGGTTATAACCACCTTTAATATATTCTAGGGCCTCTTTAATATATACTGGGGCTGACTTCTTATTCTGCCTATTATAATTATATTTTGACCAATCCGCAAAAGGGGATTTGGTCCTTTACAATAGCCAACATTATCAATCCGCAATGGGGATTGATCTAATGAATAATTACACAATAATAATTTTTTTTTTTTACTGGGGGAATCGGCAACTCGCGGTTCTCGTACTCACGTGACACGGGGTCGATCCCCGTCGGCTACCACTATAACCGCAGGTGCAACCACCCAGCCCGCAAGAATGGCGCACGAGTAAATCCGGGTGAGAATCGAACATGAGACTTCATTTTACAAATTTCCTTCCATTTACATGGCACTTGCCAATCCGTCTACACCTGTGCGGGCAATTACACAATAATAATTAGAATACACTTTGCAGTTACATTATTTCAACACTCCCCCTTAACAAGAGGGGTATTCTTCAACAACATCAGGCGAGATAGAGGACAACATCATCAACAACATCGGGTGGGTGAGAGGACAACATCATCAATATCATCTTGGAACATTGAATGGCGTATTTATAAATCATTAGAAGTTTTTCTCATCGACAACATAGTCATTCTCAAAGGAATGAAATCATCATCTACATCAATATGGATTAGTATAAAACTAATACATCATCATCACAACACGAGGCTGGTCACATCATCACAGCACGAGGCTAGCTCATCATCACAATATTGGATTGGCTTTACATCACAGCTATCAATATGGAAGCATAATACTCGTCTTGCTTTTCGTCACAACAACCAAGATGGAAGCACAATACTAGACTGGCTTTACACCACAACTATAAAGATGGAAGCACAATACTGGACTGGATTTATGTCACAGCTATAAAGCTGGAAGAACAATACTGGACTAGCTTTACGTCACAACTATCAAGCTGGAAGCACAATACTTGTCTTGCTTTTCATCACAATAATAAAGTTGGAAGCACAATACTCGTCTTGCTTTTCATCATAGCTATAAAGCTGGAAGCACAATACTCGTCTTGATTTTCGTCACAGCTATAAAGCTAGAAGCAAATTACTAGACTGGCTTTACGCCACAACAATTAAGCTGGAAAAATAGTGCTAGACATATCTCAACACAACAACTAGACTTGCTTTACGTCATAGCGGTTAGGCTGGAAGCACAATACTAGGCACATATCAACACAACAACTAGACTAGCTTTACATCACAATGGTTAAGCTGGAAGCACAATACTAGGCACATCTCAACACAACAACTAGACTGGCTTTACATCACAGTGGTTAAGATGGAAGCACAATACTGGATATATCTCATCACAATACTACTCCCCCTTTCAAGGAAGGTCCTTTCGGACTATACCAAGATTATCTCGAAAGTGCTCAAACTTTACACGAGATAGAGGCTTGGTCAACACATCAGCAACCTGTTCATCCATGCTAACGTACTGGAGATTTATGGCTCCTCTCTGTACCATGTCACGGATGTAATGATATCGAATCTCTATGTGCTTTGAATTGTCATGGAATACAGAATTCTCTGTCATCTTTATGCAGCTTTGGTTATCACATAGGATTGTGGTTGTTTCCATCTCTAGGTCAAACAGAACAGTCAATAACTTACGATGCCATATATATTCGTAGCTGGCAGAACACGCAACAATGTATTCTGCTTCTGCTGTACTGAGAGAAATACTGGATTGCTTCCTACTCTGCCATGAGATCATGTCTGATCCCAAACTGAAACAACATCCTGAAGTGCTCTTCCTGTCGGAGACACTTCCAGCCCAATCTGAATCAGTGTACCCACTCAATGTGAAATCATGATCTCCATCATAATTGAGACCAAAATCTAATGTACCCTTAAGGTACCTCATCACATGTTTTGCAGCAACTAGGTGAACATTTTTGGGTTCTACCAAAAACTGACTCAACATGTTCACGACAAAACAAATATCTGGTCTGGTGTTCATCAAGTACATCAACAATCCATTGATCTGTCTATACAATGTGGCATCATTCAATTCTGACAAAGTGTCGACCAATAGCTTCAGCTTCGTTTCCATGGGTGTATTCATGGACTTGCACTCTAACATGTTGAATCTCTTCAGGATTTTGACTGCATACTTCCCTTGGTTAAGGAAGATCCTCTCTGGACTCTGCCATACCTCAAGACCTAAGAAATAATGCATTAGGCCAAGGTCTTTCATCTCAAATTATGAGGCGAGGCTATTCTTACATTTGGTGATGAGATTTTATTCTCCAGCTAAGAATAAGTCATCCACATACAACAATAATATCACTGGCTCATCGTTCATAACCTTGAAGTAGAGGTTAGAATCTGCTTTACTCTTAGTAAAGCCCAAGCTCGTCAGAAAACTATCTATCCTGCCATACCAAGATCTAGGAGCTCGCTTCAATCCGTACAGAGCCTTCTTCAGCTTGCAGACATGAGACTTCCTATCTTCAACTTCAAATCCTTGAGGTTGCTCTATATACACTTCTTATTCGATGACACCATTTAGGAAAGCTATCTTTACGTCCATCTGTTGTAACTTCCACTTCATCTTAGCTGCAAGTGCTATGATGGTTCCGATCGAAGAGTATCTGGCTACAGGAGCGAATGTCTCTTCATAGTCAATGCCTTCCTTTTGAGAAAAGCCACGAGTGACAAATATTGATTTATACTTCTCAATACTTCCATCAACAACATGTTTTATTTTGAAGAGCCATTTAGAAGATACCACATCCTTTCTCTTCTGTCTGGGAACTATTTCCCATACATCATTTTTTATTATGGATTGGTATTCTTTCATCATAACATTTGCCCATTCTTTCTTCTGAATGGCTTCTTCAAAGAAAATAGGATCTTTCTCTAGGAGACCACACATCAAAGCCATATAACTGGAGAATGGCTTAGGTCTCTTCACCTGTCTCATGGTTCCTTCGGGAACACCATATTTCTCTCCATCTTGAATAAGCTCTCCTTCCCAAGAAAGCTTTCTTTTATGGGAGATCATCATTTGAGGATGTTATTGAAATTCTACTATGTCATGATCTTCTAGAATTTCCTCATCAGGGGAAGTTACAACTTCCCTCACTGGTTCTATAGCTCTGGGAACCTCCCTCACTGATTCTGCAACTCTGGGGATTACGGGTTCCTCTTCATATACTTCTTCAAGCTGACATATTCTCAATTTATTGAGCACTTCATATTCATCAAAGGTCACATCCCTACTGATCTCGATGTGATGGTGACCTGGTATATAAATCCTGAAGGCCTTGGAGACCTCACAATATCTCACAAATATTCCCTTCTTTCTTAAAGGGTCCAACTTGTTTCTTTTCTCTTTCGGAATATGTATAAATACTGGGCATCCAAATATTTTGAGATGGCTTACCTATGGCTTCTTTCCGGTGAACATCTCTTCCGAGGTCTTGAACCCAAGTGCACTATGGGACAATTGGTTTTGCACATATACAGTTGTCATTGTTTCTTCTGCCCATAAGCACATAGGAAAATCTTGATCATGGATCATGGTCTTCCCTGCTTCCATTATCATTATGTTCTTTCTTTTAGCTACACCATTTTTTTGAGGATTATAGGGAGTGGTGAGATCCCTCTTGATCCCAACATCTTTTGCAGAAGTTCATAAACTCTTTTGAGGTGTATTCTCCTCCATTATTTGATCTGAGTATCTTGATATTTCTTTCATAAAGATTCTCTATCAAGGCTTTGAATTCCTTGAATTTGTTGAACACTTTATCTTTAGATTTCAAAAAATATACCCAGGTCTTACGAGAATAATCATCAATAAATTATACATAGTATACATACCCACTAATGGAGGATGATGGCATTAGGCCACACACATCTGAATGAATGAGCTATAGGAGTCCTTCTGCTTTGTTGTCTCTCTTCAGAAAATGGTTCTTGATGTTATTCCCTTGTGCACATCCATTGCACACGCCTTCACGGTCAACCTTCAGTTCTGGTAGACCTGTGAAAACTTTGCATACGTATGGTAGTGCCTTGTAGTTAATGTGGGATAATATTCTATGCCAAAGTTCACATGGATTCTCAATAGTGTGGGTCATGGTAGCTTCTGAGTGACCCTTTAGCTTGTACAAGCCACCTTCTTCTTTTCCAATGATGATTGCTTCTTTTATGGTTTCTCCTTTAGCCCACATAATAACTTCTCCAACTATAAAGACAACTCTGAAGCCTTTCCTTTCTAAAGATGAAATGGAGAGTAGGTTCTTTGTNCCTTCATCTTCATTGAATTCCCTGAATTAAGCTTATAGTTTGATTCTCCCACTCCCTTGATGGGATATTGGTAATCATCTCCAAGTGTCACTTTCTGAGAAAACTTCTTTTCTAAAATGCAAGAGATAATATCTCTTTGACATGTCATGTGCTTGGAGGCACCACTATCAATGATCCAAGTGTCCTCTCTAGGTGTTACAATCCTGAGAGGGCCGAGATTAGGACATAGGCTTTAATTTGTTCTCTTAACATCTTTGTGGGTGGCTCTTCATCTTCATCTACATGGGCATGGTGCCTCTTATTTTTCCTTTTGTATTCTTCTCGTCTTGCTGGACAATATCTCGCAATATGTCCCATCTTGTCACAATGGTAGAATTGGACATATGAGTAATCTCTTTCCTTTCGTTGTCCTTTCTTCTGTAATCTCTTTGGTTGAGATTTATTTTGGGGGTGAGACTCTTTATGAGTTTATTTTTGGAAGTAGGACTTCTTCCTTCCTCCTTTGGTGTGAGTAGCTATGGCTTGATCACCATCTTTTGCTAGTAACGCTTCTCAGTTAGCTACTCTTGTTTCTTCGTGAATGCATTCTTCCCATAGACCGTCAAATTTTAGTTTCTCTGTTATGGAATAGATCATTTGGATGAATGCATCCCACGGTCTTGTGAGACCATTAAGGGACATCATTATAAGTTCGTCTTCATCTATAACATCTCTGATTGCTTCTAGTTGTTCTTTGAATTGGGATATTCTGGAGAAATATTCTTGGATTGATTCTCCTTTCCGCATCCTTGTATTCTTGAGATGAGTTCTTAGATTCATCTTCCGATTTATGTTCTTTCCTTCATATAGTCTACTTAGGGCATCAAACATTTCTTTCAGAGTCTTCTATGATGATACATAAGGGATCAAGTGATCTTTGATTGAATATGTAATGATTCTTTTGGCCCTTATCGTGTCCTTTTGATGCTTTGCTTTTCTTGTAGCATCGTCGGGTTCCAACACTTCTTATTTGACGAATCTTGCTAGGTCATTATCTTCAAGAATGAGTCCAATCCTATACTTCCAGGCATGGAATTTTTCCACACCTTCCATCTTGTCACCAAGCTTAGTTCTTGCAGACATCTCTTACCTGGAGCTAGGAAAATGACAAAAAAATGAAAATGATCAAAATCAAGTTCTGAACTTACCAGGAGGTGCACTTGGTTGAGGCGAGTAGCCTGGTGTGTTTGGATCTGAGAAAATCCAACTTTTACCCCTCCAAACTTAATCTGCAGATTTATGGACTGGTGCTTCTGATTTTCTGGTACCACTTGTACTCTGGTACTTCTGGTACTCTAGTTTTCTGGTACTTCTGGTACTTTGTGAAACTAGGGTTTCACTTTCTGGGAGATCTATCCACTGAAAAGTTGCACTGAGGATGCAAAAGTGATCCTTGAGGAAGGGCACACTTTTCTAGATGGTTTTAGGGCTGAAATACTTTGTCAACAAAAATACCTAATTTGCATGTACGCCAACAGTGACGTTGTTCACTTTCTCTTGTGAAAGATGCTCTCTTCAACTTAGCTTTGATACCATGTTAAGGTTTAAGCTATTATTAGAGTTCTTTTCATTTCAATAGACAACAATAGCATAATATATGATCAATGAGAAATACACAATCACAAGAAACACATCATTTATCCTGGGAAACCCTCAAGGGGAAGAAAACCCAACAAAAATTTCCTTATTATAGATAGCCAATACAACGCCAAGAGATAAATTAAACAAATACAGAAAGTCCTCTCCCAAGAATGCGCCTCTCTCTCTCTCTCTCTCTCTCTCTCTCTCTCTCCTCCAACTGCAACTTTGAAACTTGTCTCTCAATGAACAAGTGAGTGTGTGTCTAAGTGAGGCACTAGCATCCTTATTTATTCAATTTTGGCACGTGTGGAAGTGTCTCTTTATTGACAGGGCCAACTTCTCAATCTAGGTGGTTATAACCACCTTTAATATATTATGGGGCTTCTTTAATATATATTGGCGCCAACTTCTTATTCTTCCTATTACAATTATATTTTGACCAATCTGGAAAAGCGGATTTGGTCCTTTATAATAGCCGACATGATCAATCCGCAATGGGGATTGATCTAATGAATAATTCCACAATAATAATTAGAATACACTTTGCAGTTACATTATTTCAACACAATAAAGATAAATTAAACAAAACACTAAGAAATTATCAACTCTCCTACGAATGAATGAATATTTTTGTGAGTTCTCAACAAAAATAATAACGACCATAATAAAAAATAACTCTACTACATGTTTTCCCATAATAACAAATAACTCTAATAACAAAACAAAAACTAATATACAACAGAAAGATACATAAACAAATCAAACATATGATAGACATAAAACACAGAGATTAACGTGGTTCACCCAACTTTGGGTTACGTCCACCAAGCAGAGGTATCGATTCTCTTATTGTTCTAAGAATATCCTTTCACAACCAGCCTTGCTTTGTACCTCTCTACCTTATCATCAAGACCCTTCTTCAACTTGTAGATTCACTTGCAACCTACAGTTTTCCTGCCTCTTGGAAGTTCTACCAAGTCCCATGTAGAATTCTTCGCTAAAGAATTCATTTCATCCTTCATTGGTTCTTTCCATTTTTCACTATTAGAACTCTCCACAGCTTCCTGATAGCACGAAGGTTCATCATCATCAGTATTTAAAGAAACTGATGAAATTAAATCATCATACCTTCTTGGAGGAAGCCTGACCCATGTAGACCTCCTTAGGGAAGTTTGTGGCTCATCCATAATCTGTTGATTGTCATCATCATCCATGTTTTCCTTTGCAAGAACCTCTTCATGAACATCTTCAGAAACTTGTTCATGTTCACTCTCATCTGTAGTTGAACGAGTTTCAAACTAAATCTGATGATACCTAGGTACTTCTACCTGTTTCATTTGAACATCTACATCTGATTTGATGAGAGATGATTCATCAAATATTACATATTTGTTAATGGTGATCTTGTGGGCAGTAGGATCCCACAACCTGTACCCCTTAATACCACCACCATATCCAACAAAGATAAGCCTTTTTTATTTTGGATCTAATTTAGAACGCTAATGTTTCAGAATTAGAGCATAGGCTTCACAACCAAAAACTTTAAGATTAGAATAATTACAAGGGTGACCTATCCATACCTCTTCAGGAATCTTGCACTCTATTGTTGTTGATGGTGATCGATTCACCAGATTACAAGATGTAGTTATTTCTTGTGCCCATAGTTCCTGCTGCAAGTTGGCGTTACTAAGCATACTCCTTGCTCTCTCTAGAAGAGTCATGTTCATGCGTTCAACAACTCCATTCTACTGAGGAGTATAGGTAGTAATTTTATGCCCATCAATCCCAAACTCCTTGTAATAATTCTCAAATTCCATTGACTTAAATTCACCACCATTATCAGTTCTTAAACATTTAATGGACCTACCAGTGCTCTTTTCCACTAAAGCTCTAAACTTCTTGAAAACAATAAACACATCAACCTTTCTTTTCAACATATAGATCCACACATTCCTAGAGAAATCATCTATAAAAGTAACAAAGTATGATGATCCTCCATACGAAATAGTAGGGGATGGTCCCAAAACATCAGAATGGATATAATCAAGGATTCCCTCATTGGTGTGTCTTCCAATTTTAAATCTCTTCCTATTATGTTTTCCATAAATACAGTGCTCACAGAAATCTAACTTTAAAGACTTTATACTAGGAAGTAACTTGCGATTAGATAATAACTTCAATCCCCTTTCTCTCATATGGCCCAACCATGGATGCCATAGACGAACATAATCATTTCCATTCTTGGATAAAGATGTCGCATGATCTGACTCAGTTCTTCCTTCTAACAGAAACAAGTTTCCAACCTTCTTCGCTTTCATAACCAGTAGGATTCCTTTGTAGACCTTCATAACTCCACCTTGAACAGTTCTTTTATATCCTCCAGTATCTAAGACTCCCAAAGAGATTAGGTTCTTCCTAAGCCTAGTTACATGTCTCACATCAGTTAGTATCTTAATAGATCCATCAAACATCTTAATTTGAATGCTACCAATTCCCACAACTTTACATGATATATCATTTCCCATGTAAACAATTCCATCATCTATAGATTGGTAAGTAATAAACCAGTGTCTATGAAGACACATGTGATTTGAAGCACTAAAATCTAATAACCATTGTTGATCATAACGTGAAACAATACCAATTGTTAAAACTTCATCAACTATACCTGAACTTGTTTCTGAACCTGTTTCAGTTACATTTGCTTCCTTCGTCTCTTTTGGAGGTTCTTCTTTGGAGGCTTTTTGTCACTTCCAACAATCATTCTATAGGTGTCCAGATTTTCCACAAAACCAACACTTAAGCTTGCTCTTCTTTCCCTTCGACTTTGACTGAGAGAAATCCCTTTGAACATGTCCTCTTTCCTTAGGTCTTCCTCTGACCACCATCGCCTCAGATTTAGAGGTTTCTAAATTGGATTTATTCCTTGTTTTCTCAAGCAGTAAAGCTCCAACAATAACATCAAACTCAATACTTTCTGTTGAACTGAAACTAATAGAGGTAACAAAGTGATCCTATGACTTGGGAAAAGAACATAATAATGTAATTACCTTGTCTTCATATTTGAATTTCACTCCCATGCTAGTCAATTGGACTAAAATAGTATTAAAAGTATTTAAATGATCAGCTATTTTCATACCTTCCTTCATTTTCAAACTGTACAATTGTCTTTTCAGGAAGATCTTGTTCATCAAGGATTTTGTCATATACAATCTTTCCAACTTCGTCCACAAACCGACTATTGTCTTCTCCGTAACAATGTTGAACAGAACATCATCAACCAAACAAAGACGTATGGCACTCAGTGCTCTTGCATCAATCTCTTCCCACTCTTAATCTGAAATGGTCATGTGTTTCTTTGATTTTCCCAAAAGTGCCTTCACCACACCTTGTTTCACAAGAAGATCGTGCATCTTGACCTTCCAGATCTCAAAATTGTTATTTCCATTGAACTTCTTAATTTCAAACTTAGCACTTTGAGGTTTATCCATTTTAGTCGTCTTTATTATTCTCGGCCTCTGTTGTCTCCACTGTTATTTGATTTTCCCTGCACGTCCTTGGGCAGAGGGAACCATATACAAGCCACTCGATGTTGGTTTCTCAAACCCACTCCAAAGTAAAGGAAATATCCAGAGACACGAGAACTCTCGTTACCATTACGCGACTTTAAGCCCAACCAAGCAGGCAATGCATCATGAACACTATACTCCTAACCCAATCAATCGAAAATTTCTTATTGGACGCAGAGAAAGTGAAAGTGCGGAGAGGACAACGAGCACCATATACGTCGACACTCTCTTCCATAGGAGAGACCGATGTTGGTTTCTAAAACCCAAAATTCGTAAGTTTCCCTTGAAATCAACACTCCCTTCCACTAGGGGAGCCCAGTGCTGATTTGGAAGCAACACTCCCTATACCAAGAGATTGGAACGATGCTTCCTTAGGTAGATAACCCAGTGTTGAAGTAAATATCAACGCTCCCAGTAGGCAAAGACACCATCATTGAACTAAAACGATGGCGCTCCGTGTAGGCAATGCGACCAATGCTGAACTAATATCAGCGCTCCCTTTACCAAGAGACCCTAGCGTGGGTTTTCCTTGTGCAAACATATGGGACTGCTCTTCTTCATTTTCAGCGGCTCATCCATCAAGGCTCTGATACCATTTTTTTCCATGTCATCCACTAAAAATGAAAGCTAATATGCAATGAAAAGATACATAAATAGATCAAACATATGATAGACATAAAACACAGAGATTAACGTGGTTCACCCAACTTTGGGTTACGTCCACCAAGCAAAGGTATCGATTCTCTTATTTTTCAAAGCATGAAAATTACAGCAGCCTTGCAGGCTCTCAATATTTTCTAACCTGCTCACTCCACTCATCTCCTTATTGCTTCTATGGGCATACATGAATTTATAGCATTTCATACACAGTTACATAAGAAACTAATTATTAAATGCGCTCCTATCCATATTCTAACTTGGTCTAATTAGTTACAACCAACGCTGAATAATAGGATCCAAAATACATTCTTGGAGGAATTTGTTGTCACCAAATTCCAACACTACACACCTAGACACTCATAAAAAAACAAAGCTAAACTTGAAAAGAATACCAAAAATTTGACATATTTGGCCATCTCTATTTATTTTATAAACAATCTCCAATACCCACTCAAGAGGCCCTTGAAACCTAAGCTAATGACCTATTTATCTTTGATAATATATCTTGGAACTAGAGGGACAACAACTTGCAAACACACTATAAGCCATACCATATTTAACAAATCACTCCAGGTTTAATTTTGATCAAATATGTGGGCAATAGTTTTGCTCATTCTGTAGTAATGATCAATATACTTGGAACATACAATGATTCACATAACATTACCAAAAAATGATAATAACCTTTGGGCATAATTAATGATAAGTGATGAAATCACGTGCAGATATTAAGAACAATATCAAAAAATTTAAGGATAAAAGTTTTATGAAACCCACTTCAATTCCCTTTATGATTTTCATTAAAACTTCTAGGCCCACTTGAATATCAATATATATCTTCACCTCAACACTTGGATTTTCAAATACCCAACATTAAACATAAACATGAGATTCAATAACCCAATACATAGTAATGTCCACTATATGTTGAAATGAATCCATTAAACTTTATTACCACTTGGCATTATTAATGAAACCACTGTTGGTACTTGCTAGAAAATACATTACCCTATTTTCTATCGAGTTCCAAGTAATTTTTTTCCCACAAAATAAACATCATATCCTAATATGCATTCCTATTTAGAAGGATACATACTCAAAATACAGACGTCTGACGAGCTCCAACAAACCTCCAAATTATATATTAAAGAACGATTTTCTTCTTTTCAAACACTTAAACGCCTACCCATATTGTACAATATCAGTCTGCTCATTAATGGAAGTTTTATCTGGAAACAAACTTGAGAGAAATTATAAAATCTAGTAAGAAACACTTGCTTTGCCTTTTGAAAAGGACAAGTCAATTAGAAGAGGTAGTATGGGAATGTTGAGGCTCACTATCTCATTTCAAAAGAAATTAACCTTGTCATATCTAACACAAAATTGCATCATTGATTTGTTGATGTTTTTGTAGCGTCGAGAGGTATTCCCACACTGGCCTTGGTGTTGAGCATGTGGGAATCTTTGATGACACTCACATTACATTTTTTATTTTGGTGAAAACCATTTTTGTTTGGAGTGGGGAATTGTGTTGGAACTTCACACCCTCATGGAGGAATAAATAAGTCTAATTTAATGTTGAGTTTAGTGGAGGGCTCCTTAAAGTAAGTTAAGGGCTTCTAAACTCACTTTGGACTCCTATAAAAGGAGATTCAATGTGAGGAGACATTGTGAAATTAGGGAGTTGGCATAAGTGAGTGAGCACTTGTGCCGAGGATATTGGGAGGAAAACTTTCAGCAAAGGAAATTCTTCACTTTGGCAAATTTGGCCTAGGGCTTCTAGACATTCCATTTTCTAATTTTCTTTTGAGGAAGAACAACCGCACGTATGGTACGTATAGTTTGTAAAATATATATTCCTGAAGTCATAATTTTGTATATATAACGTCAACAGACCATACAATAGGTGACGTTAGCAGGGTACAACAACAAGTTTGCAAGTTGGAAGGGTTTTTCCGAAATTTGTCGAAAGTTGTAATTTTGCTAGGAGAACTGTTTTGTCCTAAAAAATTCTCAATTAGAAAATTTTACATAACATAAATTTTTGTGTCTCATGTGTATGTATGATTTATCTTTGATCTTTGTGTTTCCATTGCAATATTTTTTTTTCATAATTTCAATGAAGAATTATTCAATGATAATAACCCTATTTTACTATTTAAGGTCACTTGGAAGTAATTCTCAAATCTAAAATTGTATGCATTGAATTCCCCTACTTGAAAATTTGACATGGTAATAGAGCATAGGCTTTAGAGAGAGAAAGGGTCATCTTCTTGAGACATAAGTGGCTGCATATTTATTTTTGTAGATCCGTGATGTTGCAGAGAGGTAGAAGAGGAAGAAGAAGGACCTTAAAGGTCAAGTGTTTTTCTTGCCATGGGCATGGTCATTATGCTTCACAGTGTCCACAACAAAATAAAGGGAGTAGGAAGTAAAATGCATCATCAACAGAGGTGGATGTGGTTGCAGATAGGCTTAAAAGGGAGTTCTTATTGGTCTTCTCCCTTTCTGGAGAATTTTTCGGTGGTGGAACTTTGTTTATGGATAGTGGATCCATGCGTCATATGGCATGAGCACGAGAGTTGTTCGAGAGATTTACAGATTTTGATAGAGATTTACAGAGTCTGACTCAAATTTGTATGTGGAGCTTGGTATGGGTACCAAGCATGAAGTGCAGGGATCTGGAACAATGTCATTTTGGATGGATTCAGGAGATGTGTTGCGAGTGACAAATGTGATATGGGTGAAAAAACTCAGGAAGAGTGTGCTCTCAGTCTCAACGATTGAGGAGAAGGGCTATCCAATTTTATTTTGAGATGGATAGGTGTTTTCCATGCCTAGAGGATCTAGATTAGACACAACAATGGTTCTTGGAGTTAGAGAGAGAAACCTGTATAGGTTAAAGGGATAGCTTATGCGAGCGATGGTAAGCAACAACAAAATGAAAGAGGAAAATGAGCAAGTAGCTCTGAATATTGTGCAGACTCAACGAGAGTCAGAATTTAGAGGAAGTTGACCTCCAGGATCCGATGGGAAGGAGGAGCATTCCAAGTCTACCAAAAATTAGACTTCAAAGGGGGTCAACAAGCTCAGAGGGAGAGTCAGTCGTCTAGAGGAAGTCAACCTTCAACCTTCAGGTTCAAGTGGGAGAGAGGAGTCTTCCAAGACTTTCAATAAGGTGTCATGGGTTGAGGAAGCCAAGGAGGAAGTTCAGAAGTGAGAGGCTTCTAGAAGCAGGGTGTCTTCCAAGAAGGGTCCATGTCATTCAACATGAATTGATTCTTTGTCAATGGAAGAAGTTGTGGTAGCGGATCTAGTATCAGAGTTAGATCCATTTCTAGTGTAGGAGACAAATCTACTTCTAGGTGATGGTGGATGGAATACCTCCCTCGTTAAGAGAGAGTGTTGATGATTTTGTAGCATAAGGAGGTATTGCCACATTGTTCGTGGTGTTGAGCATGTGGGAATATTTGATGGCAGTCACATTGCATTTTTCATTTTGGTGAAAACCCTTTTTGTTTGGAGTGGGGGCTTGTGTTGGGGATTTGTACCCACATGGAGGAATAAACAAGTCTAATTTAATGTTGAGTTTAGTGGAGGGATCCTTTAAGTAAGTTAAGGGCTTCTAAACTCACTTTGGACTCCTATAAAATGAGAGGCAATGTGAGGATACATTGTGACATTAGGGAGTTGGCATAAGTGAGTGAGCACATGCGCCAAGGAGATTGGGAGGCAAAATTTCAGCAAAGGAAATTCTTCACTTTGACAAATTTGGCCTAGGGTTTCTGGACATTTTGTTTTTTGATTTTATGTTGAGGAAGGACAGTCACACGTGTGGTGCAAACAATATTTATGGTTCGTACAATATATAGGCTGGTGTCAGCAGCCCGCACAGGCCATACAACAGATTTGCAAGTTGGAAGGGTTTTTTAGGAATTTGCTGAAAGTTGCAATTTTGTTAGGGGACTATTTTTTCCTTAGAAATTATCAATTAGAAAATTTTATAGAACATAAATTTTTGTGTCTCATGTGTATAGATGATTTCTCTCTGATCTTTATGCTTTCGTTGCTATAATTTTCTGTCACAATTTTAGTGTAGAATTATTTAGTGATAACAACCCTAATTTATTGTTTGAGTCACTTGGAAGTAATTCTCAAATCTGAAATTGTATGCATTGAATTGCCCTAGTTGAAAATTTGACATGGTATTAGGGCATAAGCTCTAGAGAGAGAAAGGGTCATCTTCTTGAGACACAAGTGGCTGCAGATTTGTTGTTGTATACTTTTATGTTTTAGGCAGGTCACAATGGTGTGCAGTCTTAGAGTTGAGGATAGCTTGGAAGGGGCCACTAATTTCCAGGCCTGGAAGGCTAGGATTTTTCTTCTCTTGGAAGAATTTAATTTCAAAGAATATGTTGAGAAGGTGATTCTAGATCCAAATGATACGCAAAAATTGGCAGTCCATAGGAAGTGGGACGTAAATGCCAAGTAGGTGTTGTTGGATTTTGTGAAGTATCACTTGATCCCTCATATTTTTGAGAAGAATACAACCAAGGAGATGTATGAGGCTTTGGTGGGCTTGTAGCAAAGAAAAAATTTGAACCAGAAGTTGATTTTGAGGCATCAAATCCAATTTGTTGAGATGTCTAGTGCATGTACAATTTCTAGCTACCTCATGAGGATCACTCATATTTGTGATCAACTTGAAGCCATTGGTGAGGTAGTTGATGACTTAGAGTTGGTGATTATGGCATTAAATGGTTTTCCCAGGTCTTGGGAACCATTTGTGTAGGTGATTTGTGCATGAGGGAGGCTACCACCATTTGACAACCTATGGACTGATTGTATCCAGGATGAGGCTCAGATAGAGTCCAAGAATGACAATAAAATACATATCGATGATGAGAACCTAGCCCTAGATTCTCATGCTAGGAAGGGAAGAGGAAATGGTTCTTGGAAGGACATAGGGAGAGAGACATCTCCAAAGTAGAGGAAGAAGAAGGAACTTATCAAGGTCAATTTTTTTTCTTTCCATGAGCATGGTCATTATGCTTCACAATGCCCATAGTGGAAGAAAGGGAGTAGGAAGCAACATGCATCATAAGAAGAGGTGTATGTGGTTGTAGATAGGCTTCAAAGGGAGTTCTTATTGATCTCCTCCCTTTCTAGACAAGTTTCCAGTGGTGGAACTTGGTTTGTGGATAGTGGAGCCACGTGTCATATGATAGGAGCACGTGAGTTGTTCAAAAGATTCATAGAGTCTAACTCAGATTTGTATGTGGAACTTGGTATGGGTACAAAACATGCATTGTAGGGATCTGGAACAATGTCATTCCAGATGGAGTCAAGAGATGTGTTGCGAGTGAAACATGTGTTATGGAGGCCAAAACTCAGGAAGAGTGTGCTCTCAGTCTCAATGATTGAGGAGAAGGGCTATGCGGTTTTATTCCGAGATGGACATGTGTTCGTCATGCCCATAGGATCTAGCTCAAACAAAATGGTGGTTCTTAGAGTTAGAGAGAGAAACATGTATAGGCTAAAGGGATAGCCTATGTGAGTGATGGAAAGCAACACCAAAGTGACAGAGGACAAGGAGCAAGTAGCTCCGAAGGTTTTGCAGACTCAACGAGAGTCATAATTAAGAGAAAATCATCCTTTAGGATCTAGTGGGAAGGAGGATCCTTCCAAGTCTGTTGGAAATTAGACTTCAAAGGGAGAGTCAACCATCCATAGGAAGTCGACCTTTAGGTTCAGGTGGGATATAGTAGTCTTTCAATACTGTCAAGAAGTTGTCATGAGTTGAGGAAGCCATGCAAGAAGCTCATAAGCGGGAGGGTTCTACAAGCAGGGTGTATTCCAAGAAGGATCCATGTCATTTAACTAGAATTACTTTTGTGTCAGTGGGAGTAGTTGTGGTAGTGGATCCAGTATCAGAGTCAGAGCCACTTCCAGTGTGGGAGACAGATCTACTTGCAGGTGATGGTGGATGGAATACCTCCATCATTAAGAGGGAGTGATGATGTTTTTGTAGTGTAAGTAGGTATTCCCACATTGACCGTGGTGTCAAGCATGTGGGAATATTTGATGGAATTCACATTGCTTTTTTCAATTTGGTGAAAACCCTTTTTTTTGAGTGGGGGCTTGTGTTGGGGATTCACATCCCCATGGAAGAATAAACAAGGCTAATTTAATGTTGAGTTTAGTGGAGGGCTCCTTAAAGTAAGTTAAGGGATTATAAACTCACTTTGGACTCCTATAAAATGAGAGGAAATGTGAGGAGACATTGTGACATTATGGAGTTGGCATAAGTGAGTGAGTACATGTGCCAAGGAGATTGGGAGGAAAAATTTAAGAAAAGGAAATTCTTCACTTTAGAAAATCTGGCCTAGGGTTTTTGGACATTATGTTTTCTTATTTTGTGTTGAGGAATGAAAGTTTGATGTGTGGTATGAACAATCTGTACGGTAAATACAGTCTATATGGTTGAAATCAATAGTTTGTTCAACAAAATGTACAACAAGTTTGCAAGTTGGAAGGGTTTTTCAGGAATTTGCTGAGAGTTGCAATTTTGCTAGGAGGACTATTTTGTCCTCATAAATTCTCAATTAGAAAATTTTATAGAACAATTTTTTTTGTGTCTCATGTGTATGGATGATTTCTCTCTGATATTTGTGTTTCCGCTGTTGTAATTTCTATCATAATTTTGATGTAGAATTATTCAGTGATAACAACCCTAGTTTACTGATTGATGTCACTTGGAACTAATTCTCAGATCTGAAATTGTATTCATTGAATTGCCTTAATTGATAATTTGACATGGTATAAGAGCATAGGATCTAGAGAGATAAAGGGTCATCTTCTTGAGACACAAGTGGCTACAGATCTATTGTTGTAGATCTATGTTGCTGTAAACCTTTTTGTCTGGGTAGGTCACAATGGTGGGAACTCTTAGAGTTGAGGACAGGCTGGAAGGGGCCACTAATTTCTAGGCCTGGAAGGCTAGGATTTTTCTTCTTTGGAAAAATATAATTTCAAAGAATATGTTGAGAAGGTGATTGCAGATCCAAATGATTCACAGGAATTGGCATCCCATAGGAAGCAGGAAGTGAAGGCCAAGCGGGTGTTGTTGGATGCTGTGAAGGATCACTTTGTCCCTCATATTTTGAGAATAAGACAACCAAGGAGATGTATGAGGATTTGGTGGGCTTGTACCAAAGTGGAAATTCGAACCGAAAGTTGATTTTGAGGCACCAACTCTTATTCGTTGAGATGTCTAGTGTAGATACAATTGCTAGCTACCTCATGAGGATCACTGAGATTCATGATCAACTTGAAACCATTGTTGAGGGATTTTATGGCATAAATTTGGTGAATGTGGCATTAAATGGTTATACCGGGTCTTGGGAACCATTTGTGCAGGGGATTTGTTCACGAGATAAGTTGCCACCATTTGACAGACTGTGGGATGATTTCATCCAGGAGGAGGATCATATAGAGTCAAGGAATGACAAACAAAGAGGTAGAGATGATGAGAATCTAGCCATAGCCACTCATATTAGGAAGGGTAGAGGAAATGGTTCCTGGAAGGACATAGGGAGAGAGGCATCTCCAGAGAAGAGGAAGAAGGACCTTAGCAAGGTCAAGTGTTTTTCTTGCCATGAGCATGGTCATTATGTTTCAAAATGTCCATAGCGGAAGAAATGGAGTAGGGGGAAACATGCATCATTAGCAGAGGTGGATGTGGTTGTAGATAAGCTTCAAAGGGAGTTCTTATTGGTATTCTCCCTTTCTGGAGAAGTTTTCGACGGTGGAACTTGGTTTGTGGATAGTGGAGTCAGGTGTCATATGAGAGGAGCATGAGAGTTGTTTTAGAGCTTCACAGAGTCTGACTCAGATTTGTATGTGTAACTTGGTATGGGTACCGAGCATGTTGTGCAGGGATCTGGAACAATGTCATTCTGGATGGAGTCAGGAGATATGTTGTGGGTGAAAAATGTGTTATGGGTGCCAAAACTCAGGAAGAGTGTACTCTCAGTCTTAGTGATTGAGGAGAAGGGCTATGCGGTTTTATTATGAGATGGATAGGTGTTGTTCCTTCCCAGAGTATCTAGATCAAATACAACATTAGTTCTTGGAGTTAAAGAGAGAAACCTATATAGAATAAAGCGACAACCTATGCGAGCGATGGCAAGAAACAACATAGTGACAAAGGACAAGGAGCATGTAGCTCCGAAGGTTGTGCAGACTCAATGGGAATCAAAATTCAAAGGAAGTCAACCTTCAGGATCTGGGAGGAAGGAGGAGCCTTCAAAGTTTGTCAGAAATTAGACTTCAAAGGGAGTGAACGAGCTCAGAGGGAGAGTTAGTCGTCTAGAGGAAGTCAACCATCAGGTTTAGGTGAGAGAGATGAGTCTTCCAAGACTGTCAAGAAGGTGTCATGGGTTGCAGAAGCCATGTAGGAAGCTTAAAAGCGAGAGACTTCTAGAAGCAGGGTGTCTTCCAAGAAGGGTCCATGCCATTCAACATGAATTGCTTCTATGTCAATGGGAGCATTTGTGGTAGTGGATCTAGTATCAGAGTCAGAGCCACATCCATTATGGGAGAAAGATCTACTTCCAGGTGATGGTGGATGGAATACCTCCCTCGTTAAGAGCGAGTGTTGATGTTTTTGTAGCTTCAAAAGGTATTCCCACATTGGTCGCGGTGTTGGTCATGTGGGAATATTTGATGGAACTCACATTGCATTTTTCATTTTGGTGAAAACCCTTTTTGTTTGGAGTGGGGGATTGTGTTGTTATAAAAACAGGATCGTGGAGCAATAAAATAAAACAAATGCGGAAATAAAACATAGAAGATACACAATACAATATAGACATAGATATACGTGGTTCACCAAGTGTGGGCTATGTACACTAGAGAAATTGACAGGTCGTTCCTTTATTATTATCCAAAAAATGAAGGGATACAACCTACAACACACCTGCTATAAATTCCTCTTCTTTCTCTCATAGTATCCTCACTCAAAATACAATATTCACAATGATACATAGCCGCAATACATTTCCCTCATAAAAGAGGGTTGCCTTCCAGGGAAAAAAAACCTAACATACATTCTTTTGGGGTGTAAAGTATTCATGGAGTATAAACACAGCTAAAAAAAAGACCTCTAGATCAGGAAGATAATCAGGCTCCACAATCAACATGTGTTGGGGCTTCACACGCACATGGAGGAATAAACAAGTCTAATTTAATGTTTAGTTTAGTAGAGGGCTCCTTAAAGTAAGTTAAGGGCTTCTAAATTCACTTTGGACTCCTATAAAATGAGAGGAAATGTGAGGACATGTTGTGACATTATGGAGTTGGCATAAGTGAGTGAGCACATGTGTCAAGGAAACTGGGAGGAAAAATTTAAGCAAAGGAAATTCTTCACTTCGCAAAATATGGCTTAGGGTTTCTAGACATTTTATTTTCTCATTTTATACTAAGGAAGGACAGTCACATGTGTGGTACATGCAGTTTGTACGGTCCGTATAGTTTGTACGAATGACATCAACAGTCCGTACAACAGGTCGTACAACTGACATCGACAGTCCAAAATTTGTTGAAAGTTGTAATTTTGCTAGGAGGAATATTTTGTTCTCAGAAATTCTCAATCGAAAATTTTTACATAACAAATTTTTTTGTCTCATGTGTATGGATGATTTCTCTCTGATCTTTGTGTTTCCCCTGCTATAATTTTTTGTCATAATTTCAATGTAGAATTATTGAGTGACAACAGTCCTAGTTTACAATTTGAGGTCACTTAAAAGTAATTCTCAGATCTGAAATTGTATGCAATTAATTGCCCTAGTTGAAAATTTGACATGGTATCAGAGCATATGCACTAGAGAGAGAAAGGGTCATCTTCTTGAGACACACGTGGCTACAAATTTATTGTTACAGATCTGTGTTGACGTAAATTTTTGTTGCTATAGAATTTTTTTTCTGGGCAGGTCATAATGGTGGGAACTCTTAGAGTTAAGGATAGGCTGGAAGGGGCCACTATTTTCCAGGCATGAAAGGATAGGATTCTTCTTCTCTTGGAAGAATATGATTTCAAATAATACGTTGAGAAGTTGATTCCTGATCCAAATGATCTGCAGGAATTGACATCCCATAGGAAGCAAGAATTGAAGTTAAAGCGAGTGTTGTTGGATTCTATGAAGGATCACTTTATCCCTCATATTTCTAAGAATAAGACAACCAAGGAGATGTATGAGGATTTGGTGGACATGTACCAAAGCGAAATTTGAATCGAAAGTTGATTTTTAGGCACCAGCTTTGATCCATTGAGATGTCCAGTGTAGATACAGTTTCTAGCTACCTCATGAGAATCACTTAGATTCATGATCATCTTCCATCCATTGGTGAGGGAGTTTATGGCATAGAGTTGGTGAATGTGGCATTAAACGGTTATCCCGGGTCTTGGGAACCATTTGTGCAGGGGATTTGTGCACGGGAGAAGTTTCCACCATTTGACAGAATTTGGACCGATTGCATCTAGGAGGAGGCTCAGATAGAGTCAAGGAATGGCAAGCAGAGAGGTCGCGATGATGAGAACCTGGCCCTAGCTTCTCAATCTAGGAAAGGAAAATGAAATGGTTCCTAGAAGGACATAGGGAGAGAGGCATCTCCAGATCATAGGAAGAAGAAGGACCTTAGCAAGGTCAAGTGTTTTGCTTACCATGAGCATGGTCATTATGCTTCATAGTGTCTACAAAAGAAGAAAGGGTGTAGGAAGCAACAAGCATCATCAACAGAGGTGGATGGGGTTGCATATAGGCTTCAAAGGGAGTTCTTATTGGTCTCTTCCCTTTTTGGATAATTTTCTAGTGGTGTAAATTGGTTTGTGGATAGTGGAGCAACGTGTCATATGATAGGAGCATGATATTTGTTCGAGAGATTCACAAAGTCTAATTCAGATTTGTAAGTGGAACTTAGTATGGGCACCAAGCATGCAGTGCAGAGATTTGGAACAATGTCATTCTGGATGGAGTTAGGAGATGTGTTGTGAGTGACAAATGTGCTATGGGTGCCAAAATTCATGAAGAGTATGCTCTCAGTTCAATGATAGAGGATAATGGCTATGTGGTTTTATTTCCATATGGATGAGTTTTGTTCAGGCCCAAAGGATCTATGTCAGACACAACAATGGTTCTTAGAGATAGAGAGAGAAACTTGTATAGGCTAAAGGGCCAGCCTATGCCAATGATTGCAAGAAACAACAAAGTGAGAGGACAAGGAGAATGTAGCTCCAAAGGTTGTGTAGACTCAATGAGAGTAAAAATTAAGAGGAAGTCATCCTTCAACATCAGGTGGGAAGGAGGATCTGTCCAAGTATGTTATAAATTAGACTTCAGAGGGAGTCGACAGGCTCAGAGGGGGAGTCAATCGTTTAAAGGAATTCAACCTTCCGGTTCAGGGGAGAGAGGAGTCTTCCAAGACTGTTAGGAAGGTGTCATGGGTTGAGGAAGCCAGGTAGGAAGCTCATAAGTGAGATGCTTCTAGAAGCAGGGTGTCTTCCAAGAAGGGTCCAAGTCATTCAATAGGAATTTATTCTGTGTCAGTGGGAGTAGCTATGGTAGAGGATCCAATATCGGAGTTAGAGCTTCTTCCAGTGTGGGAGACATATCTATTTCCAGGTGATGGTTTCTGGAATAACTCCCTCGTTAAGAGAGAGTATTGATGTTTTTGTAGCATCATGAGATATTCCCACATTGCCCATGGTGTCGGGCATGTGGGAATATTTGATGGCACTCACATTGCATTTTTCATTTTTGTGAAAACCCTTTTTGTTTGGAGTGGAGGATTGTGTTGGGGTTTCACACCCACATATAGGAATACACAAGTCTAATTTAATGTTGAGTTTAGTGGAGGGCTCCTTAAAGTACTTTAAGGGATTCTAAACTCAATTTGTGAAGAAAACTGAGGTACTATGAGGCTGCCAACTAAGGTTTGTCTTTGACCTTGAGATTGGCTCTAAGTTTCAGTGTCCAAAACTGTCTTTTGATGTGTTTTAGGACAACAAACAGTTTAGTAACTTTCTGGCCATAATTTTTATTGGTTAAGTGTTCTTTGAGGTGCCCTTGCAAGTGTTTTTGAACCAATGGTTAGCACATGCAATATATCTAAAAACAAGTAACACTCCTATAGATCTTTACAACACAAATAAGTTGATCTACACTCTAAGCATGCATGAAAATATGACACAGGTATTTTTGGTCAACATGACCCTGGATAAACTCCCCCCCCCAAGAGAAAACCAATGTGGAATGAAAGTATATATAATGATGATCTCAAATAGTGAATACAACAAGGAATTCAATACAATAAAACTTGGTGTGATAGCAAGCTCCTCTTAAGCTTGTAGCATAGGTTCCAAGATGAATGTGACTAGATAAGTGTGCCCCTCTCTCCTTATTTCTCTATCCACTGTACTGAAGAACCCAAGCTACTCTGTGGCCCAATGAAGAATCCCTTCCACACAAAAAACCTATTATGTGTCTCCTCCACCATGAACCAGACATATCTGAGATTAGAGAAGGCCTCTTAGTGCCTGCTAGATGTGCACCCTTTGCCTAGTGTGCACCCTCCTCCAAGAAAGACTAATCACCATAAATAAATGAGGGTCCAAGATTCCCTAGATCCTCCATGGATGTAGGTTCCCAAGCTTCCCTCTCTAAATGCTTCCATTCCCCTCTCTATTTCTCCTCTCTAGCTCTCATAGTGAACAAATGAGTGAAATCAGCCTCCCTTTGCCCCTTGTTCCCTCCTTAAGAAATCCATAAGGAAACCTAAATGTGGATGGATAGTATCATCCCAAGCCATCCCTAATCAATGGTTGAGATCACTCCAAAAGTATCTCAAATCAAAACCTACTTTGGGTTAAGTTCCCTAAGTCCACTTTATGTCTCCTAATTCATCCACAAAGTGAATTAATAGTCACTTTAGGCTAAAATGACCAAATTTCACTTTTGAATTAAATCTCCTAAGTCAAAGTGAAATTAGACATAAAGTACATGGAAAAATGGTACAAACATCTCCCTCGTTTGGTTATAGGCTCAAAACCAAAAGGGAACCACTTCTCAAGGTACATCAAAACTCAACACTCCCTCTTACTGAGGAAAGTGTTTCTCACCAATCAATCTCATCCCAACTATGGAATTCCTTGCTTCCTGGAAAGGCCTAGGTGAGTATGGTTGTACCCTCTCCTTAAAGTCACCTCTGTCTCTGATCTGCTGACCTGTCATGACACTGATATTCTCAAATTTCCCTAACATTGATCTGCCGACCCGCCTGATCTCTAAATGGAAGTCCATATCCACCTACCTGGGATCACCTAGATCTTGGCATATCACCAAATATCTCTCCCTCAACATCTCACCAAAGATCGCTTTGTCTTGGCATCTCACCAAGATCCTATCCTTGGTCTCTCACCAAGGTCCTATACTCATGACATGCAAATGAGTCACATCTTTTGGTATTTCACCAAGAGTCTCTAGGTCTTGGAATCTCACCAAGATCCTCAACCTTGGTCTCTCACCAAGGATTTCTACCTCCTGGAATCTTGCCAAAGGTCACTACTCTTGGCATCTCACCAAGTGACTTCCACCTGAAGTGGAACATGTACCTGATTTTCTCAACTCCATATCTAAGTGAGGATCAAGCCTCTGTGGTGCCCTTCTCCTCCTCATCAATCTATGACGCTCTGAAGCCCCTGCACCAACCCTCTGTCTCAATAAATATGAAACTGATGTTTTCTCGGATGGACCAATCACCCCTAAAGATGTTGTCCTCGAAAATTGAGTTTGATCTCCCTATGAATCAATACTTTGAGTCAATAGGTCATCCTCAACTTTGTCTCCCCAACGACCATTGGATGGTGTATCAACTGACAAACACCAACTGACAAAAGCACACTCCCTCTCAAACTGAGTAATGAACTCTTGCTCCTTTATTGTCGTTGTCATACCATCATGTTACTTCTTCTCCTTCCTCTTGGGACACTATCCAACATAGTGTCCCATCTCACCACAAGTAAAACATCTCACTTTTCTTATGTCCTTCCTCTGTCCACTACCACTCTCCTATGGCTGGGTCCCTCCCTTGGGACCCTGTCTTGCACCCTCACTGATATTCTTCTTTCCCTTTGACCAAAGAGAAAGATCCTCATCCCCCTCATGGATATGCTACTATCCTAAATATCATGAGTTGCATCTCAGCTCCTCCTATACAAATTCGTCCCAAATTCTCTCCCAAGTAGGCATGACCTCCCGGGAAACAATGTCTGGTACAAATGAACCCCAAGGTTTGGAAAAGATTTTCAAACCTATTAAGAACTTGAATAGATCTACAAATATAATCACCACAATTATTGAATACACAATAGATCCACAAAGCAAGATAGAAAAAACCACACAATATTATTACCAAACCCTTGAGGTAGGGCAACACCATACAATGGATCCTATTATGGAAGGGATCCTCTCTTGTTCACTTGCCTCTTCGAGGGGGCAACCTCCCAATGAGCTTCAACTCCAAATACAATAATTATCTTCATGTCTCATTACATTGCTTGAATCCCTTTATATAGTGCTACCATCACCTAAGAACATTCTAGAGGAGGAATCTTCTAGAAGTAGAACCTTCTACGAAGTCCTCTTACATTTATTATATCTAATTACCCATTTATTATATCTAACTACCATAGTGGGCCTTATTTAATAATATAGTGGACCTAGTCCACCTTACATTGAATGACCTCCACTATTATCACTATGGGCCCTCTGGCCCCCCCACTACCTCTCTATCTACCTTACATTCCATCCCCCTTATGAAAGCGTTGTCCTCAATGCCAGGGTCCCATGGATAATTGTGGACCATAATGCTGAAGAAGACTGAAGAACCAAGGTCCCATGTAGAAATGAAATACATCATGATGAAACAATCCAACCACCATTGTAAGCCTGGGTCTCATGTCCAAGTGTTCATGTGAACTCCCCATGGAAGATTTTGGAATCCAATAACTAACTCCAAATGATGCTTCAAAGACTGACACCTATCATGTGGATCTAAATAATAAGATCCATCCACATAGTGGAAAAGGGTCATAGCATAATCTAAAAGGAATAATACCACTGTAGAATATGCAGACTGAACACTGGTAACTAGCTCCTGATGTGGGACATTGATGTTCTCTACAGAAGGTGGAGTAGAGTCATCAAATAAAATATAGAAGTGGTTGTCATCCAAGAAATGACAACTATCCATATTCCAATCATCACAATCGTCCTCAAAATCATACCAAACATATATTTATTGATTATATTCATCCCTAATGATGTCTGCCATAAGAAATCTCTCATGCATGCTATCTAATGAACTACAAAGACTATTATTGAGGCCATCTGCAAGGTCATGAAATTTGTCATGCAATGTGTCATACAATTGAGATTTGAATGCTTTAAGAATTTTTTTGAGGTTTTGAGAAGAAATAGCCATCTGAACACTCTATGAACCCTTCGGTCCCAATAGAGAAATAAGTTACAACAGAAAATCGCAGTTTTTTTCTGAAAAATCCCTAAAAAACTGTTGAAGTTAAAATGTTCATAACTTCACTTCCTGGACTCCGTTTTGGCTGATTTTTTTTTAAATTGGGTGAAATTGTGAGAGGAACTCAGATCTGTAATTTGTTTGAGAAAATTCGGCCTTCAACTGCTACAAAAATAAAAACAAATCGCGTCGTCGTCCATGGAAAAAACCCTGAAAATTTGCAGATTTTAAAACTTCAATATTTTGACCTTCCGGACTCCGTTTCAGAAGATTTTTTTTTTTAACTTGGGTGTTTTTCTAAGAGGAACTCAGATATACAACCTTTTTCTACAAATTTTACACATAAATATACCGAAAATTTTTGGAATGTTGCGGCCCTCTTTTTTCTTCCCAGAAATAAAATCTGCAAAAATAAAAAATATTTGCCCACAATGTCTGCCCAAGAAAAGTGCTCTGATACCACTTGTTAAGAACCCAATACTAAATACAAAAGAACCACAACACATATAGAAGAGCAATATAGAAAAATACAACTTTATTATATAAAATCCTTGAGGTAGGGCAACACCATACAATGGATCCTATTATGGAAGGGATCCTCTCCTTTTCACTTGCCTCTTCGAGGGGGCATCCTCCTATTGAGCTACCGCTCCAAATACAATACTTCTCTTCATGTCTCATTACATTGCTTGAACCCCTTTATATA
>ML790633.1:208419-235924 GCA_009831015.1 Picea engelmannii | reverse complement strand
TCTGATTCAAAGTGCTATTTATGTTGCTATTTCGTATATCATTTATGTGTATTGTGAAGATTATGCTGGATATTTTACTGTTATTCTGTCATTTCTAGCATTTCATTTATGTTCTGCATATTTTATATATCTGGTATCTTGCATTATGCCTTACCTCTTATATTCTTCTCTAGGAAGCCATGCAATCTTCTTATGCTCTCTCATCTCTTCTCAGTCTTCAACAAGTAGTGGATATTTGTGCATGAATGAAGATGAGTTGTCATCTATATACGATAGTCCTATTCATAGATGGGTTGATTGAGCTTGCGGCTATCACTTCAAGCAAGATTCCTTGGATTATCGGAGTTGCAGATATTCTTTCCAGCATGATTTCCTCCCTTCCACCCATCTCCATGAGTTTAATTTCGCAATTGAATACATATCTATTTATGCTCATGATCATTACATGCTTGAATTATCTTTGTTTTTTTACATAATTAAGCACATGGGGAGATACTTTGATGGGATGATCAACTGGTTGTATGAATTCACCTGACATCACATGTCGCTTGATATTTAGGGCCCCAAGGACCTAGGTAAGTAGGTATGTCATCTTGATTTCCTTGAATTTGAATTTTGATTTCTCATATTAGTTTAGATGCATATCATATTTCATTTTTCTCTACTTGCATATTGATTTCATGCTTAGTTTAGATTGTTTTGAAAAAAATACTAAAATTTTATTTTTTAGATCAGTTTCATTTTTGGTTTTGATGAATATGGATGAAGGGTGATAGAACCACCCTAGATTTTACAGTTTGTTTTTTTAGTGTAGGAATAGGTCTCCCAAGAGATGTCATGGTTCTCATGCACTCTATGACGAGCACATGTCCCCAAGTAGGAGCCATATGTTATCCCCATTTTGTGGGATAACTAAGGAGATGATGTCTCGAGGCCCTTAGGTTGCAGACATGGAGTACCGAGAGATAGCTTGACCAGCAGTGTCCACTTGCATAGATGGAGACCCACCTCACCACCATGCTCTAGGTTGATCATGACAGTATCCACTATTGATATTATGGTAGCTACGGGAGGTATTAACCTCCACGTGTAACCTTTGACAATACTCTAATATTCTGGGAAGAAAGAGAAACCCTAAAACCTTGGATAATAACCCTAGAAGACAAGTCGAATCAAGAGAATATTTAATATTGAGTTATTAGCCTCCAAAAAGATAAGTCGGCCTAGTCAAATGAGATAGATAAGTATAAATAGAGGGCTCTAGAGCTCATTTGTCACTCTTACTCTCACAACTGCATAAGACTAGTGGTGCGCAAGTTTGGAGAGGGAGTGCAGTTGTAGCTCCTGCAACTGAGATTTTGGATTTTGGTTGGACTTTATCTTGGTTATGGTTTGGAATTTCTGCTTGGTCTTTGGTTATTCTTTCTTGGTGCGTTATCCTTGGAGAAAGGCGTGCTACTTTCGTTGTCTATTGGTTTGCTTCCAGAATTATTTTGTATGTCAAAGTTAAGGTTCTTAGGGGTGGCCTTTGTGCCGATGGTTGGGTGACAATATTGTTATATTTCCTATGGAAAAATGAGCACATATATTTATTTATAACAAGTTATAGGCCCACACCACCTTCAAGACAGTCTAACCACTAGAAGGTAGTGTGACAGTTATTTGTTAATCTCTTTATGGCACCAGTTACAACTGCAGCTAGGTTTTTTTATTATGCAGTTGCAACAAACCCTAACCCTTGTGTTTAGGAACTTATGATGAAGCATTTGACCTAATTCCTTGAGATCCTAGTGTTCCCTAGCCTAACACACCTCTTGGTACACTCAGCTAGCAAAAATGTTAGGTTTGAATCTTTGGTCAAAGTCAAAGTCAAAGGTTGACTGGTAAAAGTCAAATTCAAAGGTTGACTTCTGGTCAAATTGATTTTGTGGTCAAAGTTGAAATTTTAGAGTTTCTATCTTGTTCTAATCATTGAATCCTCTGATTGAATTTCTAATATCTTCTTGTCAAGATGGTATCTAGTTTCAGATTGGAAGACAAGCTAGACGATGCTAAAGGTTTTAAAGATATGCACTTGTATGCTAGCAAGGAAAGTACTAGAGATCTTGTCTAATATGTAATCTTGGATTCAATACATTTAGAAGAACACGCACACCCTCCATAACAGTTGAGGCTTCAAGTTCCAGGTTTGATTAAATTGTTAAGCTTCAAATTTGTTTATATCAAAGGTGATAGTTGCTACATTACACATTGTGAAAGTAGTCTTTGAAAGATTCTATTATTGCTAGATGCAATGAATACTCGATTGCATATGAATATTATTGATACAGATTCTTATTGTACTTGTTCGCAAGTTGAACTAACATCTCCTCTAGATAGATCTTTCTTGTTTGTTCTTATTGTTCTTTTTTCGGGCAGGTACCCTTGTGAAATATGTTTGATGAATAATCCTTGCGGAAGTTGTCATAGAAGACGCTTATGAGGATGACACAACTGCCAGATGGGAAACAATCAGAACAGATAGAAACAAACTTAAAGAGACACATAGGATTTAGACTTGAAGGAAGTCAGAAAAAAAAAAAGGAAACCCGAACAAGCTTGTGACACTTTGTAGAAAGAAAAGAGAGATGTAATAGACGGAAGTATGGACTCTCTCAGATGGAGGGAGTTGATCACAGAATTCCAAAAGAAGAGCATGCATATTTTTCATTCAGGCATGAATTCAAGATTAGGAGGGAGCTAATCCTCAACGATATGATCCATTGAATAAGAATCTGTGAAGACTATGGAGTATTTATCCACGTTCTTCATTGGAAGTAGCAGCCATGATAAGCAACACATGTTCAATTTGACTCTAGAAGAAGTTTTCTTCGAAAAAAAGCCTTGAATATCCTTCGTTGTCCATCTACATTTATGTTCTTATTATATAAGGTTGGAGCCTTCAGGAAAGAAGGGCATGTAATATATATAAGATTCCATGGACTCTGACATTGAAGATAAACATGAGGAAGAACATGAAGATTCCAAGAAAGAAAGAAAAGTTAGAACAACCAATTGAACCAGTTTGAACCCACTAGAAGCAATCAAGCATAAGGAATGGAAGGAAGTTGTGATGAAGAACAATGTATGTGAGAAATTGTGAAAAAGACTTAAGCATTGATAGATACAAGGAAATACTTAGGGCTAGAGGGTTCTCCCAGTAGAAGGGAGAAGACTACGATGACAACTTGTTCTAGTAACCAGATATACCTCCACATGAGCCATTATATCTCCTGTAGTATCCATGGGTTGGTGTTTACATAAGATGAATCTAAAGATTGTTCTTCTCAATAGAGTAAATTGAAGAAGAAGTGTATGTAGAGAAACCTCAAGGTTTTGAGGTATACCAGAAAGAGACCCTTTTATGCAGATGGAAGAATAACTTGTATGGATTCAAGCAAACTTGGTGCAGATCCTCTCATGTACAACAAAAGTGTGTTGAAAAATTCCTATGACAAAGGAAGAATATTGAAATGGTTCTTCAAGAAGTCTGGGATGATGGATTGCAAATCCATGGAAAAAATCCCATGGTGACATATCTGAAGAAGTTAAGAGACTCTAATCCAATAGACCCATCTATGTATCGAAAATTGATTGGATCATTAATGTATTTGGAGAATACTTGGCCAAATATTTGTTTTGTGGGGCGTTTAAGTTATGATATACAACTGGATGGATTTATCGATTCAAATTGGGCAGGGATTGCAGATGATAGAAGAAGTGCTACTTGGATATGTTTCAGTTTGATCTTTGCCACGATGTCATAGGCTAGCAGGAAACAAAAGTCTTTTGCACTCAACACAACAAAAGAAGAGTATATTGTCATTTGTGATGCTTGTATGAAAGCAATGTGGCTCTGTAAGTTGGTTTATGGACTATCTGATCAGTTGTTGGATTCAACCGTGATATATTTTGATGATCAGAGTTGTGTGAAAATTTCAAAGAACCCGATGTTCCATGATAGGTCAAAGCACATTGAGATCAAACATTATTTTCTCTGTGATAAAGTCCAGAGGGAGAAGTGGTTCTCTAGTATATCTCCACAGATGAGCATATAACATATATTTTGGTAAAGCCTATGTCCAAGATGAAAAGTTTGCGTACTTAAGGGGAAAGCTAGGGCTCGTGAAGATGACTTCCTTATTGAAAAAGGAAGTGATTACTTCCAGGTTGGGAGGGAGCACTGATATGTTATTGATTTATGGACAACAATTTTCCAGTTTATAAAATGGTCCAGGTTGGGTAGTTCCTTTCCAGTTCAAAAAGTGGTTTCAGATTTTTGAAGGACAGTCATTTTCCAGTTTGGAAAATGGTCCATATCGGACAATCATTTTCATAATTAAAATGATCCGATAGATTTTTGATGAACCATAGACAACAATTCCCCTTGTGGCCAGTGTGGGGGAATTGTCTAGGAAAGTCATTATTCTTGGCAGTCACTCTGAGTAGTGGTCAAGTAGGATGGTCTACCTCATCAGGAAGTCATTCTTTCATAGTTGTGAGCAGTTTCGAAGAATGGTCTGTTTTGGAGGTTGGTGCATGACAATCATTTCCACAGGAAATGGTCCAGATAGTCATTCTCTAGGGCAGACTCATTCTCTCTAGGTTTCACTGTAATTAGTGTCAAAGGAATGACCTAGTTAGGTGAATGGTCCAGGTTCAACAATCAGGGATAGACATTCCCTAGGACAGACTCATTCTCTCTAGGTTGCACTATGATTAGTTTTGGAGGAATGGCCTAGTTAGGTGAATGGTCCAGGCTTATAAATCAAGGACAATTATTCTTCTTTGCTTGGGAAGAATAGTCCAGATATCCCATGGATGATGTTTTACTTTCTGAGGGCATATGCTCTTCCATATCTCACATATGTGAGTGGAAGAATGGCTCAGATGACTCAGTTTGTATCATGATATTGTTATGTAGGTTAATATCAGATGATATGATTTTTGTGGAGACTGTATGTCCCTGGACAATAACTGTATGCTACTATGGTGGATGTGTTCCATTGGTTGTGACTATGTGTCACTGGTTAGTAGTCGTGTGCTACTAGAAATGGTTGTGTACCACTGGATAGTAGTTGTGTACTACTATGGATATACACAATTGTGTTCTACTGGATGGCATTTCTCTGATTTCCATGGATACTACCACTAGTGTTGTAGATGATTTCCAGCTAGATGGATAATCAATGTATTGATGTACAGACATTATCCAGGTGGAGAATGGTCCATGCATGTAAAATTGTTGGTGGAAAAACATCCTTCCTGTGGAGGATGGTCAAGTTTGAAATATTTTTGGTGGACAAACATTCTCCCTGTGGAGAATGGTTCAGGTTGATAGATTGTTGATGTACCATGGAAAACTATTCTTCTAGTACGTATGACCAGATTAGAAGAATGGTATGTCTCCCTGAGTTCACAGTAGTAACCAGAGTGGAGAGATTGGTACAGGACATACATTTTCCCTCGGTTCATAGTAGTGGTCGAAGGGACAATGGTACAGGGCAGTCATTCTTATAGTACGTATGTCTAGATTAAAAGAATATTCCTTGTAGCCTATGGCGTGGATTCTAGCATCTCTTGGAACAATTATTCATCTAGGACATATGTCTGTATTAGAATAATGGTTCTTGTATCACTCTATGGAGTGAGTGACTTATTCAACATCATGCCTGATTACTAAAATGGAGTATGGCTTTGAGAGATGATGCAATGGATGTTATTAGATGATACTGATAGTGATGATGTTGCTCGTGAGTTGATCTATGTGATCATGAGATAACCTGTGTGGCTATGATGATGCTCCTAGTTGAATGATTTGTTTGTGCTCAAGACCATTTCCTTTAATAACGCCTTAGCTAGGAGGGAGTGTTGATATTGTGGTAGCTGCAGGAGGTATTAACCTCCACGTGTAACCTTTGAAAAGACTATAATATTCTGGGAAGTAAGAGAAACCCTAAAACATTGGATAATAACCCTAGAAGACACGTCGACTCAAGAGAATATTTAATATTGAGTTATTAGCCTCTAGAAATGGAAGTCGGCCCAGTCAAGTGAGATAGAGCAGTATAAATAGAGGGCACTAGAGCTCATTTGTCACTCTTACTCTCACAACTGCATAAGACTAGTGGTGCGCAAGTTTTTAGAGGGAGTGCAGTTGCAGTTGTTGCATCTGGGATTTTGGCTTTTGGTTGGACTTTCTTCTTGGTATTTGGTTATTCTTGCATGGTGTGCTAGCCTTAGAGAAAGGTTTTCTACCTTGGCTGGATATTGGTCTGCTTCTGGAATTATTTTTTCTATCAAGCTTAAGGTGCTCAGGGGTGGCCTTTGTGCCTATGGTTGGGTGACAATATTGCTATATTCTCTATGGAAAAACGAGCACATCTCTTTATTTCTAACATCCACCACATCAACTGGTCTCTGAAAGAGATTGGGTCTTGATCCATGAGGTACAAGTAAGGGATTATGGTGAGTTTCATTTCAATATTTGATGCATTTGAGTTTGTTACATCTATTATTGTTTTTTATTGTGTGACATTTTCTTGGATATTATGCTCTTTGCCATGTTTCACCTTGGTGGTTGACATTGTGCCCTAGTAAGTGGGTCACCCTTAGGGATATGTATGCTACTGGGAGGTCCTTTTGACAAGTCATCGTTCCATTCCAAACCATTCTTGCTACTTTCCACTCTTCATCCCCTCATCTCCTCACCTTTTGGGTTTTTCAGGTGTACTAACCCAAGAAGGGGTTGTCCCTCACTTCATGGGAAGAAGGGGTTGAAGGCCCAAAGGATTGTGGCTGGAAAAAGATAAAATAATGATTATGAACCTTCCAAATGCTCTCCCAAATACGTCTTGAGAGCATTGAAACACTTCTCTTAAAAACTCAAAGACCTGCAAAAGCAAACAGATAAATATAAGTATCCCCACTTGTTGAGGTGTGTACAGTCATGCAGTGTCCCTCTCTTTCTTGGCATATGGAACTATGTGTACCTCTAGCTTCAATTGGCCTTGTGGTGTTTCCCCCCAAGCTAATCGATTTCACTCTAGGGAGTACCCAAGTTTTTGGATCATTAATTAATTAAGGACAATGAATGGGATTGGAAAAAAGATGCATTGAAAATGAAGGTGCAACACACCCTCTACAACAACACCCATAAGTGAGACACGAAAACCCTATGTATGTCATGAATCACATGCCCAAAATTATTCCCCTCATCCATAACACATCATAAATATGACTTAGACGGAGGTCCCCTCGGGAAACACTCCTAAAATTAAGGGATGATTCACCCTATAGGTCACTTTGTCAACCCTCCCATACTCAAAATTGGTAAATTGCATAGGGTCTTTGAGAATGAGTTTATTTCTATGAGGTAGTTTGGATGTACTTGCTTAGATGGCTCTTTTATTGTTTTTATTTACTCATCATGATTCTTTGACTTGAGATCCTTGGAGGGCATATCCATTTGTCTTTTCAGGACCCAGCTAGTGGACAATTTTGAAGGAACAATCCTATCTTGGGCTTACATGGGGCTTCAAGCCCATAGGTTGGATGCCAAGGGCCCACATTTTGGATGAAAAATATGTGCCTTTGGAGGCCTAGAAGACACCTTTCCCAGTCCTCACATGCTAAACGAATTTCCTAGGAGGGGAAAAATGCCACTCTTTGGGGCTTGACATCACTTAGGGTTAGGGTTGGTGGTGATGGAGTTATTTTTCATTGACACTTGGCATCATTTTATGGAGAGATCACGATAGCATGTGAGGAGAATGCCTTTGGAGGCCAAATGTTCCATCCCGAACTCCAACGATTTGCTAAATATGTCAAAACATTGCCCTAAAGGGGTGACATCATCTTATTTTAGGAGTTATAATGTGTAAAAGTGTAAATTAAATATTATTATTTGGTTTAAGGTCTAAGATAAGGGTTATTGACCCCTTACTTATGTTTTACCCTAACTAAGTGGACAAACTACATTTTAAACATTTTGTATAATTAGAGATCATGTGAATCTCATTTCATAACATAACTCTCCCATTGTGACAAGTATTTGGCTGAAATTTGCGCCCTCCTTCGGGCAACCTCTCGTCTCTTGTGATTTGTCTTGGGTTCTTATTGCTATTTGTTATTGGGTAAATCTATAGATACAAACATGAAATAATCCCCCTAGATCCACCTGGATCTAGAACAAAATGAGATGAAACAAGACACTTTCCCTAAGTTGTGATCATTGAGTTTACTACCAAAGGAGGAATAGATAACATACCTTATGAATCGCTTCATTATATCTTTGTTGTCCCTACTTCACTCTAGTGCTCTTGTGGAACCAAATCTGTGATAACACAAACCAACCAATGTGAAAGCAACAATAGTAGAATTCAATGAAAACCTAAACATGTGATCAAGGAATCATGTAATAAAATACTAATCATTTTATGGGAAAGAGACGTGCCACCGTATTATATTAATGAAAAAGTAGAAGATACAACTGAATTTACTTGATGTTGTAGGTTCCCTTTTAGTGGTCCTTCATTCCAACACACACATACACTTTCTTCAAAATTCATATGAAGACAATCCACAAATGCTTGATAGACAAATGGAGGCCTCAAGCATCACTAGGAACAAGATTCTTCACACAGTCTTCAATCTATTATTTCATCAATTCTCTGCTTAATATTTCTTAACCTTTTCCATGAGAAGCCCATGATTATATAGGATAAGGTGAAATGGTTAAAGGGATGAGGATGATCCCACCAAATCACAGAATCCAGTAGGATCACAACCATACATACGCCACCTCACATTCTAGAATGTTCCCCTTCTAGAAACTTTGTGAAACCTCTTTCCTCTTTTAGCTTTGGAACGTTGTCGCACCCTGCCTATATAGTAGCCTGCAGAAATGCCATGGGCCAAATATAGAGAAACCTACAGAAATCATAGATTTAGGCACCGTGTAATATGTGCAGCCTGCAGACCCTTTCCAAAAAGCAGTCTTGTAGAGGAGGAAAGAAGTTTCTTTTCTCAGGCAAAAAGTCATGTTGGGAGCCTGAACACATGTTTGTGAAATCATCATTAGGGTGACCAAAATAATGTGTAACATAATTCCCCCCAAAGTATGAGGCTGGAACTCGTGACAACCAAAATACTTTGTAAAAATGTGTGTGTCTGTCGGGAACAAGGAGTGCACCAATTGGGAACCTGCAAACGATCAAGCATCCACACAATATTATACCATGTCTGAAGTAGGCATTCCCATGTTCAGAATATAAATGATTGAAATCATAATTATAAGTCATGGCCACCAATTATACACTGTGGATCCATGTCATAAAAATTATACATAGCCACCAGGAATACACTGTGGATCTATGTATTGGAAAACTCAGACACAGACATAGCCATGAGACATACAAAGTGGATCTATGTGTCAATTCAAATCACAAATACTCCATCACAACCTAGATAAAAAATGATGAGGTCCAAGGTCTTCAATCCCGCCGTCTGCCAGTACGAATCTAGCCATGTGATTACAGGCGTTGAAGTTGATCATGGTTAGAAACCACTTGATTACTGGTCATTAATGAAAACCATTAACAAGTGTGAGGGAAATCACCATTGATGTTAATGAATCCCAAGTTACAATAGTACAATCCAATGAGTGTGAATAGATAAGTTGAAGTCGAACACTCAATGGAATCTCTCGATCATGGATCAATGATGTAAATCCACTGTCGAAAGCAAAGAAACCTACCATTGAGACATGCAGGCTCTAAGGCACTAAATAATTTCTGAGTCTTGTTCCTGGATAATGAGCTGAAGTCGACAGGAAAAGACTCGTCACAGGAGGGCCTTGATGTATCCCCCATTAAATGACATGAAATAAGTAACAGATTTAGGGTAGAGCAAAGTACGAACATGATATGAAACTGACATAAGGAAGGCCGACATGGTAGGAATTGGCAATTGTAGATGGACAACTTAATAGAGGGCTTGGTTGAACTTCTCTTGAACATATGAATGGCATGACACTAGTCTTGGCATCATTGACTCAAAGACGGCCCAAGATATGAATTTGCAAAAAGTCATATGAGAGACAAATGGATTTCCCAACCTAGATTCAAATGAGGAAGGGGGTGCCATGTTCAAGAGTGACACTTACTGCCACTAACACAAATACAGAGACACATCTCTTTCCCAAATTCCCCCCCACCATTTCTGGCGAGTACCTCTTTATTTTTATGCAAGTTTGAGGAGGATAACATATGCTTGTTGATGTAAGCTCATCCTTCAGATGAGTCCCTCAGAGTATTTTTAACGAACCCTAAGAAGGAGCGGTTCAGTCCCATGTGGGTATTTTGATGTTTGTTTAATGAGTCCAAAGATAGAAAACTCATGGATTTTTCATATTTTGAGAGTCTGAAAAACATTTAAAGAGAACTCTCCCAGTTCCTTTTTCATAAAGTAGTTTGATAGGACCAAAAAAGTGATAAATTGTCACCCATCAAACATTTTCTTCAAATACTTTTACGAGCGTGAAAAGAACAAGGTCACTTGGCAATCTTTTCATTTTTATGGAGTGTGAAAGGAGCTTAAAGGTCACTCTGTAAGTTTCGTTATTTTCGTGTTACCATGACGAGTACGAAAATATGACAAAAGTATACATGGTTACGTTCTCATCGATTTTCGAGCACGAGAACGAACAAAGACCAAGCTCGAGGTTTTTCTAAAAGACCCTAAAAAGTAATCGTACATGTGACGAAAAAGAAAAAAAAATCGCAAAAAACTGTCCATACTTCATTGTTCGGAACCCTAGTCTGCCCATCTGCAAAAAACAAGACACTCATGAGACCATTAGGATGGTAGGTTTTTGAGAAAATATATTTAAATGATATAAAATATTTTTAGAAAAAAGTAAAAAATGAGACAAATAGGGGTAAGAACTCATTTTCACCATTTCATTTGTATTTGGTCAAAAAATTGTCTAAGAGCCCTTTTTTCACCTCATATTTTGGCGATTGTTTGCAGGGAGCAAAGGCGATCATTCGACGAATGATTTGCGTGAAAAAAATGAGTACCTTGTCTTATTCCTTTTCAATGATTTAAAATTCATTTCAATCGGTTAAAATATTATTTTTTTGGTGAATTTTTGGGTTGTAGGCGTGCGCTGGGGCTGTCACAGGTGCCCTATATCAGGGCCTGCGAAAATCAAGGATTTCCCCAGGTGCCCAATGGTTCACTTACAGAAACCTCGCTCTGTAACTGAACCCTAGTTGCGGCAGCCGAAACTCAAAAATAAAATGATGCATTGGACCAAAAAGAATTTCAAAAATGTTGACTGAAGGTGGTAACTTCTTTCTTTCATCTCCATGCAGGTATTTGGATTGAAAAAATGTTGGAGTGGAGAGAAAGAGAGCATGGATATGATGATGCACTGGCTTTGAATGATTCGGGAACCATAAATTCCCTACGACAGTGTGGTTTGTTAAAGTTCTTCAAGATCCATGGCATGAGAGCCCAACTGAGATTGTTGGAATATTTGGTCCATATGTGGGACGTGTACCAACAAGTATTTCATGTGGGTGTTCATGTGCTTTCCTTGGGCATCAAAGATATTTACTTCTTGACAGGGCTATCTCATCGTGGGGCGCAAGTGACCTTAACAAGAGGTCGAGGTGGTGTTTTTATGATGATTGAATACATCAGACGCTATTATGAAGTCGAGGCCAAGCAACGCAAGGGTAAAGTGGCTATCAGAGGGGTTTGTGATTTGACTCTCAGAACCATACTTTTCACCATTGCACGGATGTCAGGGAGTGCTTCTCCGCACATGGCTCTGTAGAGATACTTTTAGTATGCCATTGAATGCATCGAACCTCGTGTGTTCCACTGGTGTGATGGTATTCTCAAAAGTATGAAGAGACAGTTGACCAAGAGAAATAATGGGGAACTAAAGCAATTTGGGTATAGATCCATATTGGTATCTTTCTTCCTAGAAAGATTTCCTCACTTACGCCTACAGGTAGAGTTGAATATATCAGTGCCACAAGATTCACGGATGAAACGATGGTGTGATCTCATGCCCCGACATGTAGCGGGTCCCATTATTAAGCATAATGATACATTTTTTGATTGGCTGGAGAGATCTTGATTATCGATGACTATGCATATGTTAGGCTGGATTTTCGCAATGACCCTGACTTGGTGCTACCAGAGAGTTCTCAGTGGGGGGACCTAGGTAAGAAAAACATTTTGCTTTTATGGTGTTTTTGTAATTTTTTTCAAAATATTAAACACATTTTTTATTTTTATGTTTTCAATCCAATGACTAATCAAAATATTTTGACCATGCATATGTAGGGCCATTCCGACCCCTGGGTACATCCCCTATCCAGAGGTGAGGGGAAGAAGTTTTAGTAGCAATATGGGATGTGGAAGATTATGAAGCAATCGAGCAGAATCTGGAGGGTTTGACTGCAGGCATCCCAGATATGTTGATCGGTGAGGTCCCGAGGCATTTCCAGTGCCATACCGTAGATGTGGCTAGTCCACTGAGACTATTTCTCCATAGGGTAGCATGATCAATATTGTGTTACCATGAGAAACATTCATGATGCCATTTTTTAGAAGCTATGAGCTTCATATTTTGATATTTTGGTCTTCGGACGAAAAAAAAAAAAAAATTGTAAAAAACATTTATCGTTATATATATATACACATGAGGCTTCTACCATCTTATTCTTATTTGTATAATACATGTGATGTGTGATTGGATTTATAAATGTCTCAGATGTGTGTCTAACACATAATTGGATAATGCATCAGTTAATGTATTTAGACATCTAGGAATGTGTTGATACTTGATATAATCAAAATAACGTTCCAAGAGGCGAATTTGTAAATATACACGTAGCAAAGTAGGACTTCGGATATCATAGACATTACTTAACTGTAGCACTACAAGCTGCAAATCAAGTCGTATAACTAGGCAACGAATCCCAAGTGAGATAGCATCGGTCAACAATTCGATGATTGTGCTATACTCTGCTATATTATTGGTTGCACGACCGAGGCAACCACCGTGTAGACTGATAAGTTCATTCGTGGGTGCATAGATTGCCCATGCAGTAGAAGCTAGGTTCTGAGTACTATGACTAGTGCCATCGATGAAGCCAAAGTGGGGTAACGAAGACTCTGACATCTGGAAACCAAGAACAACACAGGTAAGCGGTCGAGGGTAGAAACCAAATAATGAAAAAACACACAAAAATAGCACACAATAGTATGATACAGTAAAATACAAGCACTTATGCAAATATAGTCTAAGCAAAGTACTTCTTCAAGTAAAGTCCATTTATGGGTTCACTCAAAGGAATGCCATCATAATTTACTAACTCATAGGATCCCTTCTCCCACACTCGTTTGACGATAAAAGGGCCTCACCACATAGCCTCGAATTTTCCAGCTCCTAGAAAATCACGATCTTGTTCATAGAGGAGAACTAGATTGCCCTCAGAGAAAACACGTGGCTTGACATGCTTGTCGTATTGGGATTTTACAGGTTTCTTCTGGGTTTCAATAACTAGGGTGGAAACATGACGAGATTCATCCAATTGCATAAGATACAACAGACGTTCTTCTTTAGCAGAGGTGTTTGGGAGAAGTTCAACAACTAGTTTTAACGATGGAATCTCACACTCAATCGGTAGGACAAATTCTATACCATACACTAATTGGAAGGGTGTAAACCCCGTGGCAGACTTCATGGATGTCCAATAGGCCCATAATGCTGAAAAAAGCATCGTGTGCCAACTCGTTTTGTGAATCCCTATAATCCATTGAAGCATAATGATAAGAACCTTGTTGATCCTTCAACTTGGTCATTGGCCTGCGTATAGTAGGGGGTTGAGTTTTCATGTCAAAGACCCAACTTTTCTATAAGATCGGACATCATGAAGTTTCGAAAGTGGCTACCATGATCAGTGACAATAGACTGTGGGATTCCAAATCATGTGATGATGTGATTGAATATGAATAAGGCTGCATTTTTTTTTCGTATTGTTGAATGTAGGCATTGCCTCGGCCCATTTCATGAAATAATCTACGGCTATGATAATGTATCCATGCCCCCAATCGAGTGAGGGTTACGGGTCATGAAATTGATACCCCATTTAGTGAAAGGTCCAATGGAAACTACAGGGTGTAAGGGAGCAGGATGAGATCTTAGCTTATGATTGTATGTTTCGAAAGCATGGCATTTCTGGATGACAGTTATACAATATTGAAATAAAGAAGGCCAGAAGTACCCTACTTGCAAGATATTTTGGGCAGTGGCATACCCAAACATATGACTTCCACACGCTCCAGAGTGGCAGTCATTCAAATATTTCTCGACCTCATCAAAGGTGAGACAGCATCGCAATATAGAGTCAACACCACAACGATAAAGAGTGTCACCAAGAATGATGTATTGATAGGCTTGATAGCGGATGCGATGACGGTCGATACTAGAGAGGTCTGGCCAGAAATTTTGAGTCTAGAGATAAATGATAATATCTCCATACCAAGCATCATCAGAACTGATCAGAAAAAGGGATTTTTCTGGTAGGGAATCCTCTGCCACATTTTCTGTTTCAACGGAGGGAAGATCACATATCAATTCGACAAAGACCAGAGACTTCTTCAACTTAGCACGCTCGAATTCTAAGTCAAACTCTTGGAGAATCACTATCCATTTGGATTATTTTCCCTCTAACAATTGATGTGTAAGAATGTGTTGCATAGGGTTTCAATAAAAAATTACAGTGGTCTTGCGTAGTAGAATATAGTGACAGAAATGTTGGACAGCTTGAACAACTGCCAAGGCTAGTTTTCCAACATGTAAGTACTTGGCATCGGTAGTTGTGAGACTCTGACTCAAATAATAAATGACATGTTCTTCGTATAAATCGTCTTCTTGGACCAGAAACGTGGCAATGGTAAAGTCTGAAGCAACGAGATAAATAAAATAATATCGACTATAATCGGGTGGGAAAAGTAGTGGGGTACAGGTTAAGATCAGTTTCAAAGATTCAAAGGCTTTGTTGGCAGTGGTGTCCCATACAAACTCAGAGCCCTTCTTTAGTAGTCAAGTAAATCCAAGTGTTAACTTAGTGTAGTTTGGGATAAAACGAAAAAGAAAGTTTTCCTTCCCTTTCAAACTTTGTAGCTGGCGAAGTGAGGAAGCAGGAGGGAAATTGAGGATCGCCTCAACATTCAAAGGATCTACCCTGATCCCATGACGTGACACAATAAATCCCAAGAGTTGGCCAAACTCCACACAAAAGACACATTTATGTGGGTTTAAGCATATACAATAGATTCGACAACGAAGGAAAATGGCTCGGAGGTGGGCTGGATGATCACTACGATGCATGGAATGTGCTGGTAGTTCATCTAAGTATGGCTGTACAATATGCTTAATATCATGGAAAGAGTAAGACATCGCACATTGAAATGTCGCACCAAACCAAGGGTAATTTTCGATAGGCAAAGGTGCCCCAAGGACAAATGAAAGCGGTTTTGTGTTGATCCGCGGGTAAGATTTTGATTTGATTATATCCGGAGAAACCATCCATCAAAGAGAAGATTTCACTTCTGGCACAATCGTCGATGATTTGGTCAACGAAGGGGGTAGGAAAGTTGTCCTTAGGAAAAGCTTTGTTGATATCCCTATAGTCAACACAGACACGGATCATACCTTGTTTCTTGTTAACCGGAACTAGATTGGATACCCAATCAATCAAAGCCACAGGATAAATAAAGCCATCTTTAAGAAGTTTTTCGACTTCAAGCTTGATAGCAATGGCTTTACGGGGGTGGACCGGGTGAAGTCTCTGCCGGACAAGTCTAGCGTCCGGGAAGGTTTTAATTTTGTGTACAACAATATTAGGGTCAATACTTAGAATCTCTTCATAGCTCCACATGAAGATGTCACAAAATTCTTGGAAAAGTGACTTATATGTGACAACCTCATTGACAGAGCATGAAGCTTTGATGTGGACATTTTTGACAACTCTAGGTTTAATAGATATGTCGAGGGGGATGGTGGGTGAAATGTTACTTAAGTTCCCTTCATATAACACATCGTGTGTGGATTTAGGAACCGAAGAAATAAATACAACGGTCGACAAAGTCAAGATCCATTGGTAACTCTCGATGGTGTGTTGTTCAAGAAAGAGAATGGAACGATGATGCCCATCATCCCAAGGGGTATCTTCCATCGACATAACCAACATAATCATCTCGTCCATGGGAAAAATAACGTAGAACGAGTCAAGAGATGAATCACCGAGAGAGGGAGTAGAAGGGCCAGCCGATTGAATGGCTTGGTAAGCGGATTCAACCGGACTTAAAAGCATTTGGTCGCCATAGTGAATATAATTACTGGGTTCGGGTACTATCCACGGGTCAGAAGACGCAGGAATTTCACGGACGGAGGTGGAAATCATATTAATTGAGGAAACCAAAGGATGTGGAACGTCGGGTGCTGGGATCAGAAATGTACCCATCAGAGTTGAATATTTTAGTAGACCCACACCGACATTCTCGTACCTAGGGGGTGTCTTTGCAATGAAAGGTACATTGTTGGTACGTGTATCAGAGTTAAATAAGGCTAGTTGGTCTACTGTAACTACTTTTCCTTGATGTGGGAAACGCACGATACAAAAAGAGTAGACATGACTGCACACATGGAATCGATCTAGCTACAACCAAGTAAAAGTTTGTAATCGAGAGGCGCATCAAAGACCTCAACTTCAACGTTGACCATTTTGCCTTCTAACGTAATACGCAACTAAGGGAGTACACTGTAAGGTTTAAAGCCAGAGCCATTAAAGGATTTGAGCATGTTGTGTGATTCAGTTAAGGAAGGAGAGTCGATGGCTTTCCAGCAGGCAATAGACATGGCACACGTCGAGGCACCCTCGTCAATAACTGTTCTACAAGTTTTCTTGTCAGCGACAACAACTTGTATTTGAAATGCGAGCTGAGGGGATAACCTTGGAATGTGATCTTCCAAGTCAAAGATTATTAAATTTGTATCCATAGGGTTGATTCCACCGATATCTTTCAACAGTGCCTTCTGTTGTGTAGGACAACTCTGAAGGACTTCGAGGGCTGACATCGTGGACGGTGCTTGCACTAGATCCTCTATAATACTGTAGTTCTGGGCCCCACACGCATGAGGATTGAAATCATAATTTTGAACCATGCCCTTGGGAGGAGGGCGAAGAAATGTATCGGGATTCATTCGTTCGAGATGAAGAGGACCATTGGAAGGTGGAGCCAAGGGAGATTGTTGAACCAACGAAGGTGGTATATCGTCAACTTTCTCCTTGAAGGAAGAGTAATCTTTGGCACGAGTGGTAAGTGTGATGTAATTCTTCTTTGAATCACCGTTACACATAAGTATGTAGGAGGTAGTGGAGGAAGAAGGTTGATCATGGATGACCAATTGAGCCTACTATTGAGAAGGGAAGGGTTGAGACAATACGGTAGGTGTAGGAGGTTTTAGGGTCCCTTGAAGGAACTTTGTGACCTCGACACATCTCGGATAGTCCTTTGTGTAGTGATCATCACCACAGATAAGGAAAGGATAGTGAGGTTTGCGTTTATCCTTATCATCAACAGGTTGTGACTTGGTCTTATCATATTGTGGGTTGTTATTTTTATCCTCCTTATTCCTACCTTTCCCTTTTTTAGATTTATTCTTACCGGTAAGAGTCGATTGAACAACGTTCACTTCTGAAGTTTTACCAGTGGGATAAGTGGGCGTCAGAGAAGTTTGAACATTAGAAGCATGGGATTGGGGATTGGTGTGAGAGGCCTACGCAGATTTCGGTTGAGCATGGAAAGTACCTATCACACCATCAACATCATGAGAAGTTGTTGGGGTTGTTGAGGTGGTCGTGGTAGAAGGACGAGGTGCGTCAGGGAGCAGATCGTAAAGAGTACCCGTTTGTGAATAAACGAGATCAAGGTACTAGGTACGACTGATCGCTTTTTCTTCTGTGACAACTCCACCCATGGAAATGTCTTTAGATATGTCATTCATGAAGGATTTAGTGAACCATTCTGCCAATAATAGATTGAGAAGATAGAGTTTGATTAAATGTCGTCTTCGTCTCCACTCATGAATGTGATCAGAGATATGAGTGGCTTTATTTTGATTGAAAGAACTCAAAATATCAGTTCTCGTTTCATAACAGATTGGCAACTGGTAGTGAGTGAGGAAAGCCATGGCTAGGGTATTAAGTCGGCGAAGAAGCCTCGTGGTAATTCTATATACCACTTTGCGGCTGAACCCGTGAGAGTTCGTTGAAAAAGATGTAACCAAATGCAGTAATCCATCAAAGAGTTGGATGAACACCAAAAGTGGAAATTCATTACATGATTGTTCGGATCCTCTCCTATTTTACCATCGAACTTAGGAATGTTTAATGGTTATTTGGCTGGTATGACAGGCCAATGAGGAGAGTGATGGATAGGGTCATTCAAAATCCTAGACAAGTTGGGTAAATCCAAAGTGGCTAAGATTGGGTAACTGTCTATTCACATGAGGGTACTGGTGATTTTGGGGAGGAAGTCTCGTCGGTATACCAGTAGGACCATAAGTAGTTTGCATGTGATGCGAAGATCCTAGCAGATTCGGTTGTGGGTGAGGAGGCAGGTAACCCGTGGGGTTGTACTAATTAGGGATGTTCCCTTGGAAAGGGACACTAGATTGAATGTTCGAACCCCAAATGGGATTGGAAGTCCCGGGGTAGGGTTGGCCCGTACTAGGGGGTATAAAAGAGTTGACTTGAGGTTGTTGCCCCCCAGTCGATTGAGTGTTACCTTGAGTAAGAAAATTCCAATATTGGGCCAAAGCTGCCAGTATGTTTTTTCCATAAGGTGTGGTGGGTGGTTGTTGTCCTCCAACCAGAGGTTGTGTCCCAATTGAGGTTTGACCTTCAAACGAGGGTTGAGATTGGCCCCCAAGGTTGAATTTTCCATCAACATGAATTTGATAATTAGGTGTGAAAGACTGAGTAATGCCACTAGGGCTGGATCCACCTGTGAAAGGTGGATAAGACCCTCTAGAGGGGGGTTGGGGAAGTGTCAGAATGAATCTGACAACAAGATTGTGCCCAGGAGGAGAAAAAACTCTAGATGCTATGGATGGAACCTGAGTAGGGATAGGGATAGAAGAATTCAACACATTATACCTAGGAGGAAGTGACGGGGAAAGTCTAGGTGAAAGTGTTGTGCTAATGGGAGCTTGGCTAGCCACTGTAGTCCTGGTGGGAATAGTCGTAGCGTTTGGGACCATTGTAAAGTGGGCCATATGAAGGGGGATGATTGAGTTAGGATCAACTAATGGGGTGTCTGAACCAATGAAAAAATAGGCAGTTGTAATGGGAGAATGATCTAGGGGTATCGTGTCCTCAGCAGACATTTTGGGTGACTCGGGTATGACAAGTATATCAACACTCGACCCAGCTCCAAAAAGATCCCATCTAGATATGTTAGTAATCCAAAACGGATCTTGGCCTTCAGGACCTGCGAAAGGTCTGGTTGGTAGTCCAAAAGTTTGAACAACAAGATCTCCGGATGAATTTAGCCGAAGAATACGTATCTCGGAACTGTGAGGAAGTCGAAAAGACTCTAGAGAGGAATAAATTCGGAAATTGTCTAAAGAGTCAGTTCTTTCCACTCGTGGAGTGACAGTGTCTTGGACCTCACTCTGTTGAGGAGATCCCTTTGGTGGATTAGTAAGAAAGGGTTGAGAACTTTCCGGATCTTTCGGAGGTAGGCCTTGCATTCTACATGAATGACGTGGAGGGTCAATATTGTCCGAACCAAAAACTTTGGGAAAAAAATCTATGGCCAACTATGAAAAATAAACAACACTCACTAAAATAATCTAGGAATCATACCAAGAAAACAAAACCTTCTTATTTCAAAATCACTAGTTGGTGATGAAATCCAACGTTGCGATATTGAGATAAAAAGGGGTTGGGATAGGGTGGAAAAGTTATGTTGACAACCTTCTTAACAGACTTACACCCTTGTGCAAGTTCCCACACATAATTGTGGGTATACCCTCCAAGGAGCCCGAGTGAGTTTGGCCAAATTCGATTCCAGGTACCGTGGAGACTTGCCCCTCCATAGTCACCTTGTGTAATACCCTAAGAATATAGGCTACTAAAGTTACCACAAACAACAGTGATGCCTGGGGAAATAGTCGACAGTCTGATCCATACGCAAGGGCAGGGTATCGAGCCTGAAATCAACTTGAGAGGCTTCCACTCATCATTGTGGGTGTACCTTCAAGCGATCCCCATAATACGCACAATCTCTACATTGAGACCAACAAAGTAGGGTGAGTAACTCTGCTAATCTCAATGCGACCTCAAGTTTGACCCTTGTGTGAGAAGGGCTTCCCAGGACAAAATGTTGCAAATGGATTTGAACACTCCCTATCACAAGATACTATTGTGTGTTTTGTGCTTTGGAGAGTGTGTCTCACTACCTATTTTAAATCTCTAGCCTAGCTAATGTTAGTGTAAAAGATCCCTAGAAAATAAAAGTTACTACTTGAGTTTCAAATTTCACAATGTTTTTAGAGGTTGTTGTTACTCAAAAGGTAGACAAGAATGAAACCAATGTTGTGTAAGACTTCGACCCAATAACGTGCAAATAGAAATGAATGATGCGAATTTTCATTGGATGAATTCTATCTACAGTAGGGAGAATGTATTTTTCCGGAACAATGTGAACTACGACATACAATTCATTTTCTTTGAATGTAACACCAAACAATCGTCAACAATGTAATTTCACTATTCGTTCTTTTTCAATTTTTTGAATGCCAATATTTTTTGTATAAATGTTTACCTAAAAGACTGAAAGAATTTAATTTTTTCCTTTCGAAAACCAAAACAGGGATGGAATTGAGAAAGGATAAGCAATCAATGAAAATAAAACACTCAACAAGCACCCAAATCGATCTGTCAATGGAGATAAAAATAAAAAAAAATGACAAGAAAATGTTTCTTCAAATGTGAATAAAAAATGGTATTCTGATCATTAAGAAATCCAGAATGTGTAACCAACCTAAAAATTCAATTCCAATCGAAGATTTTTAATCGAGCAAGCACTCAGACACAAATCCAGAGATTATACCCTTGTTGATAAAAATCAAAAAACAAAAAATGGAAAAAGATCAAAAGAGAGGTGTTCGATCTCCGACACCAATCAAGAGCAAGCTTAAACAGTCAGAAAAATTCAAGAACTGACATTAAAAATCCTTTCCCAGCTGACTAAAGAAAAACTGGGCATCAACAGAGGCCAAAACCCAACCCACAAAATTTCTCAAACGCCTTTGCAGGCTAGCAGTATAACACAGTGCGGAAATGAAGAGTTTCCGCAAGCTAGAAACAGACAGGGTGCGGAAATCCTGCCCTTATATAAACCAGCAAGGTGCGGAAATTAAAGGTTTTCGTAGGCTATCTATAAAGTGCAGTGAAAAAGTGTTTGAAAAAACAAGAAATTTGGAAAAAAGGGTAAAGCATCTAAGTGGACTTCCAAACCCAGAGAGTCTGAATGGATCTCCCACATACTCAGAGACTGATTTCAAATAAAAAGAATAGGTCAAAAGAAAATGGCCAACAAAAAACCACAATCAAGTTGTTCCTCCCCAGTGGAGTCACCAATTTTGTTATTGGGTAAATCGGTATATGCGGACATGAACTAATCCCCCTAGATCCACCTGGATCTAGAACAAAACGAGACGGAACAAGACGCTTTCCCTAAGTTGTGGTCATTGAGTTTACTACCAAAGGAGGAATAGATAACACACCTTATGAATCACTTCCTTATATCTGTGTTGTTCCTGCTTCACTCCAATGCTCTTGTGGAATCAAATCTGTGATAACACAAACCAACCAACGTGAAAGCAACAATAGTAGAATTCAATGACAACCTAAACATGTGATCAAGGAATCATGTAATAAAATACTAATCATTTTATGGGAAAGAGACGTGTCACCGTATTATATTAATGAAAAAGTAGAAGATACAACCGAATTTACTTGATGTTGTAAGTTCCCTTTTATTGGTCCTTCGTTCCAACACACACATACACTTGCTCCAAAATTCGCATGAATACAATCCACAAATGCTTGATAGACAAATTGAGGCCTCAAGCATCACTAGGAATAGGATTCTTGACACAGTCTTCAACCTATTCTTTCATCAATTATCTGCTTAATATTGCTTAACCTTTTCCATGAGAAGCCCATGATTATATAGGAGAAGGTGAAGTGGTTAAAGGGATGAGGATGATCCCACCAAATCAGAGAAACCAGTAGGATCGCAACCATACAGACACCACCTCACATTCTAGAAGATTCCCCTTATAGAAACTTCGTGAAACCTCTTTCCTCTTTTTGCTTTGGAACGCCGCCACACCCTGCCTATATAGCAGCCCGCAGAAATCCCGCGGGCCAGCTATAGAGCAACTTGCGGAAATCATAGATTTCCGCACTATGTAATATGTGTAGCCAGCGGACCCTTTCCAAAAAGCAGTCTTGTAGAAGAGGAAAGAAGTTTATTTTCTCAGGCAAAAACTCACATTGGGAGGATGAACACATGTTTTTGAAATCATCATTAGGGTGACCAAAATAATGTGTAACACTATTAGTGGAAGAAGTAGTGCGCTACTTCTCTTGGAGATTTTCTTTAGCATTTATGGCAGATTTATCTTGGCAAGAGGAGGTTTATCTTGTCATTTCTTGGACTAGGTAAGGATTTATATTATTGATGCTTCATTTGCTTGGTTACAAGTTTGATATGCTAGATTTATTGGGGAATATTAGGATTTATAAGCCCACCATTATCTATCATTTTTTCTAGAAATTATTTGTTGTACAAGATTTTACTAGGAGAAGTAAAAGGGTTTACACCCTCCTAGTATCTCTTAGTTAGAATTTTATTTCCTTGGGGAGTAAGGGGGTTTATACCCCCAAGGATATAGCATTGCTAGATGTTTATTTACTTGAATCCATATACTAATAGCTAAAGACACTAGTGTAATTGCATTGGACAAATAAAATCTTGCATTGGTTCACGTGAAATTTCGTGATTTGGAGGTTGTCTCAATTAGAATCAATTCCTTTCTATATATTTTTGGTTGAGCCACTAGGGCGTCACCTTTAACTAAGTAGTTCTTGTTGTTGTTATAAATTTTCATCTAGATCCATTAGGGTTTCAAAAAACCTAACACACTTTCATTTATAACTTGCATTTCAATCGTGGAAAGTTGCTAAAAGTTTGCCATAGTAATATCCTAAGTCTAGCGCACTTTTTGGGTGGATTATTGGTAAGTTTTGATGATTTATTTTACTACTTTAACAACTTGTTTTCTACAGACATAAGGCTAAAAAATATCTCTTCAAACACCTTTTATTATAGACTTGTTTCATTGCTAAAGTCTCATTCTTTCATTCTTGAGTATTACTAATGTTTATCTAGCTTATCTCTTGCATCATCTGTTAAACTTATAGAAATTGTTTAGCAGCGTTAATACTTACTTTCTTGCTGATATACATTGTTGTTTACTTCTGTAATTAGGGATAACAAACCTAAATTTCTTGTCCACCTAACATTATACATATATACTCGATTTGTTCTTGTGTCTTAGACATGTACATCATTCTTTGCAGGTGTTCTTATCTCTTGGAAACCTTTGACCACCACCTAAACTCTTTATGAATCCTATCTGCATCTTCCATATTGACCTATAGGGGGAATTTCCTTCATCTCTTCACTTTCCATCTCATTTCCCCAAGGGTCAATGGGATTCCCCCCTTGAGGTGATTCTATCATCTCTAAAGTGATGAGAATACCTGCCTAAGGTGACAGTGGGTAGGTGTTCTCTAAGTTGTCACCATTTGGTGGTTGGGTCGAGCTTTTCCAAACCTACAACTTGTGTGATAACAATTCCGAGATGGACAAGTGTTGTTCATGCCTAAAATATCTAGCTCAGACATAACATTGGTTATTAGAGTTAGAGAGAGAAACCTGTATAGGATAAAGGGTCAGCCTATGCGAGTGATGATAAGAAATAATAGAGTGAGATAGGACAAGGAGTAGGTAGGTCTAAAGGTTGTGAAAACTCAACGGGAGACATAATTCAGAGGAAGTCGAACTTCAAGATACGGTGGGAAGGAGGAGCCTTCCAAGTCTATCATAAATTAAACTTCAGAGGGAGTCAACAAGCTCAGAGAGAGAGTCAGTCGTCCAAAGGAAGCCAACCTTCAGGTTCAGGTGGGAGAGAGGAGTCTTCCAAGACTGTCAGGAAGGTGTCATGGGTTGAGGAAGCCAAGAAGGAAGCTCAAAATCAGAAGGCTTCTAGAAGCATGGTGTTTTCCAAGAAGGGTCCATGTCATTCAAAAGGAATTGCTTATGTGTAAGTGGGAGAAACTGTGGTAGTGGATCCAATATCGAAGTGAAATCCACTTCTAATGTGGGAGATATATCTACTTACAGGTGATGGTAGATGGAATACCTCCCTCGTTAAGAGGGAGTGTTGATGTTTATGTAGCATCATGAGGTATTCCCATATTGGCCATGGTGTCAGGCATGTGGGAATATTTGATGGCACTCACATTGCGTTTTTCACCATTGTTTCGAGTGGGGGATTCTGTTAGGGCTTCACACCCACATGGAGGAATAAACAAGTCTAATTTAATGTTGAATTTAATGGAGGGGTTTTTAAAGTAAGTTAAAGGCTTCTAAACTCACTTTGAACTCCTATAAAATGAGAGGCAATGTGAGGATACATTGTGACATTATGGAGTTGGCATAAGTGAGTGAGCACATGTGTCGAGGAGATTGGGAGGCAAAATTTTAGCAAAGGAAATTCTTCACTTCTACCAATCTGGCCTAGTGTTTCTAGACATTTTGTTTTCTGATTTTATGTTGAGGAAGGACAGTCACACGTGCAGTATAGACAGTTTGTAAGGCTGACGTCAACATTCTGTACCATTCGTACAACATGTTTGCAAGTTGCAAGGGTTTTTCCAGAATTTGCTTAAAGTTGTAATTTTGCTAGGACGATTTTTTTGTTCTCAAAAATTCTCAATCAAAAAACTTTATAGAACATAAATTTTTGTGTCTCATATGTATGGACGAGAACATAAATTTTTGTGTCTCATATCTATGGATGATTTCTCTCTAATCTTTTTGTTTTCACTGTAATTTTTAGTCATAATTTCAACGTAGAATTATTGAGTGATAATAGCCCTAGTTTATTGTTTGAGGTCACTTGGAAGTAATTCTCAGATCTGAAATTGTGTGCATTTAATCACCCTAGTTGAAATTTTGACATGGTTTCGGAGCATATGTTCTAGAGAGAGAAAGGGTCATCTTATTGAGACACAAGTGGTTGCAGATTTGTTGTTGCAAATATTTTTGTTCTGGGTAGGTCACAATGGTGGGAATTCTCAAAGTTGAGGATAGGTTGGAAGGGGCCACTAATTTCGAGCCCTGGAAGGCTAGGATTCTTCTTCTCTTTGAAGAATATGATTTCAAATAATTACGTTGAGAAGGTGATTCCATATCTAAATTATCCGCAAGAATTGACATCCCATAGGAAACAGAAAGTGAAGGCCAAGCGGGTGTTGTTGGATTCCCTCATATTTCCGAGAAGAACAAAACCAATGCGATGTATGAGGCTTTGGTGAGCTTGTACCAAAGCGGAAATTCGAAACGAAAGTTGATTTTGAGGCACCAAATATGATATGTTGAGATGTCCAGTGCATATATAGTTTCTAGCTACCTCATGAGGATAACTCATATTCATGATTATCTTGCAGCCATTGGTGAGGTATTTAATGGCATAGAGTTGGTGAATGTGGAATTAAATGGTTTTCCTGGGTCATGGGAACCATTTTTGCATGGGATTTGTGCACGAGAGAAGTTGCCACCATTTGACAAGTTGTGGACCGATTGCATCTAGGAGGAGGCTCGGATAGAGTCCAGGAATGGAAAACAGAGAGGTAGTGATGATGAGAACATGGCCCTAACTGCTCATGCTAGGAATCAGTACTACATATGGGTGGATTATTCCACGGAAATTTTCCACGTTTCCATTATTTTCATGTTTGTTTTTTAAATTGGGCGAGATTTTCATCACTATTGCCACGAAAGTTCGTCGTTATTGCCACGAATATGTTTTTTAAATTGGGCGGGATTTTCATCGCTATTTCCACGAAAGTTTGTCACTATTGCCACAAATATTTTGCCTATCTCAAAAAGTATCTGCTAACGGCTAGTTGACTAGTCGATCTATATATACCCGAGTTTAAGAGACTTTGCAACACAATTGCTATAGTTGTGACACTGTTTGTGGCTTTTGTTTGAGTTGTTTATTTTTTTTGTCACCCACCGGTTGAACAAATCCAATTCTCTATCTACATAGGTCAGATTTTGAACTTGCAAGGTTAGTATGTTTTTTTATTTATGTACTCATTTAACTTGTAATTTTTTGTTCAAATGAAATTTCATGTAGCTTGTTTTTTCCTTGATAATATATTATATGTGTAGTACCATATTTCTTGTCATTGGTTTTTGGATCTAGTTAGTATATTCTATGGAAATTCATGTGAAATGTTAAGACAAATATTTTCCGAAGAAGTATTTTAAGAAGAGGGAAAATTACTCCATCAATAAGTCAATTCAAACATTAAAAATAGATGTCATTATCAATCTAGATTAATTTGAGCCTACAATTCCTTATGTAAATTTAATCCTTATTACAAAACCACCAACTCATAACAACTTTACTGGTTGGACTAATGTTTGAAATAGAAAGTGGAAAAAAAATCCTCTTAGGTCTAATTCTATCCCTTAGCGACCTTGTTAGCTCTCTAACTTTTGTGTTTCTATGATGTTGTGCCTATATATATTAATGTCATATTTTTAGTCTAGTATTAGGTTAGGTTAGTCATATAACATTGTATTCTTATGTGATGTTGTTTCTCTCAATTTTTTATAATCACACGCAATTCTAGATGTAGCGATTAACTCTAGTTTGTAGTTGATGTAACTTGTTTATATAAAAATTTCATGATGAAATCTACGATAACATGATGAAATCTACTAGTCAGACAATGAAAAATGAGAACATGCTAGAGTGTCTTAGAAAATAAAACCGTGGTCACTGTAAGTATCATAAAATTGTGACCATTGTATGTAGCTGCAAATCAACACGTCATAATTTAAACCAAACCAATCCAATTGTGGATGACAAGTGGATGGCATTCTTTTTTTAGTGGTGAATTTCAAAGATTGACATTTTCTCTACAAAACAACTTAGAGGCTAGTGTATGGTGTCGAGTGATTCAAGTTTGAGAAATTTTGACCACTTTCGTTAAAT
>ML790633.1:183660-202023 GCA_009831015.1 Picea engelmannii | reverse complement strand
TTCATCTCTTCTCCCTTATCACATTCATCCATATCATTTTTCTGCAAAAATTTATGACCCCGCCCGCTCCCTTTTCAGTTCACCCATCCTCATGGCCCATACCCGTAGCCAAGAACTGGAGTCTCACTTCAACACCTTGCAATCTAGTTTCCTCGAGACCCAAAAAGAAGTGCAACAACTCAGTGTTACTATTGCCTCCCATGATACATCCATCAATACCACCATAAATGCATTCGTCCAGTCCGCAATGGCGGAAGTCAAACACGAACTGACCACCCAGCTTGAATCTGTCTTTGCATCACTCTGCACCAAACTCAAGATCCCTACCGATGACCCTTTTCCTGATGCACATACAAATATTGAAGGTGAAACTGCTTCCCAGTTCCATACCTTTTAGCCCCATCACTTTCAACGAGACATACACCTTTCGCGAGTGGATGTAACCAAATTTGATTACTCGGACCCCACTGGTTGGGTCACCCAAATGGAACATTATTTCTCTCTCTACAACATTACAAATGACTTGGCCAAACTCTGATATGGTGTTCTCCATCTAGATCAAGAACGCTGACAATGGTGGCAATGGAGAAAAACTTCTCGTCAAGGGTATATTGCTTGGACTCAATTTGTGACTGAGCTTTATGAATTCTTTGACACTGACACCAACCATTTGGGTCGTTTGAAAAAATTGAAGCAATCAGGAATAGTAGAAGATTTCATAGCTGCATTTGAGCACCTGGCTTTTTGAACAGAGGGCATGAATGATGCTTTCTTTCGAGAGTGTTTTATCAGTGGCCTCAAGGAGGAGATTCAGGCCCATGTCCTCATGGCTCGACCTACGACTTGGGTGGAGGCTACTAAAAAAGATAAAGAAGCACAACAAATTGTTTCCTCTCAAAACCATAAGCCTTCCTTTATCCCTCGCCCTAAAACAGTAAACCCCACTACTCCCTCCGCCCCATTAAAGATCCAAAAATTGACTAGGGATGAAATGGTTGAACGCCAACTCAAAGGCCTCTATTATAATTGTGATGAAAAATATTTCCCGAGCCACAAATGTAAGGAACAAAATCTTTTTATGGCCATCTCTGAGGATATTCCGGAAGAGGTTGTTGGCACTCCCCTTGTGCTTGAGTCACCAAAAATCACTAACATAAAACCTCCCTCTGACCCTCCCGAAGTGGAACCAATCATTTCCCTCAATGCTCTCACCAGATTCTCTGCCCCCCAAACCCTCAAGTTAATCGGTTACATCAAGCACCGAAAGGTCATCATTCTAGTTGATAGTGGTAGCACCCACAATTTTATTCATCGCCGCATTGCCCAAGAAACCCATTGCTACATCCATGCTGTCAACAATTTCCAAATCATGATTTCCAATGGTGGTTCTATGAAATGTGGCGGGCGTTGTGAAAATGTGCGTCTCCAAATTGGTCACTACAACCTAAAATCCCATATGTTTTCTATTGACATGGGCGGTTGCGACATTGTGTTGGGTGCAGACTAGCTAAGGACTTTGGGTCCCATTCTCATGGATTTTCAAAACTTAACCATCCAATTCGACCAAGGAGGTCACCAATATAAATTCCAAGGCATCACTACTGGTTCACCTGAGGTCATCAGTTCTCATCGCATGGAAAAACTGCTCAAAAAAGGTCATTCTAGTGTCATTTCCCAACTCCACGCCATACAAGCCACAGAGACACCCCCAGTGCCCCAAGACCTCCAAGCCCTCCTTTCTAAACATCAAATGGTATTTTCCACTCCCCAAGGACTCCCTCCTTCCCGTGGTGTTCATGATCATTCCATTCCCCTTGTCCTAGGAAGCCTTCCCCCCAATATCCGTCCATATCACCACCCCTTTGCACAAAAAAATGAAATTGAGAAAATTGTCCAGGAACTCCTTATTGCAGGAGTTATCCATCCTAGTACGAGCCCCTAATCGTCTCCAGTCGTCATGGTACTGAAGAAAGAAGGTTCTTGGAGAATGTGTCCTAGCTTCCGTGCTCTCAACAAACTGACCATCAAAGACAAATTTCTCATTCCTGTCATTGATGACCTCCTGGATGAATAGAGTGGCGCCCAATTATTTACCAAACTTGATCTTCGCTCGGGCTATCACCAAATACGTATGAAAGAGGTCAACATCACCAAGACCGCCTTTCGCACTCATGAGGGACACTATGAGTTTTTGGTCATGCCCTTTGGCTTGTGTAACGCCCCCTCCACCTTCCAGAGCCTCATGAACCATGTCTTCCTCCCTTTTCTCTATCATTTTGTCTTAGTTTTCTTTGATGATATCCTTATCTATAGAAAAACCTGGTCATACCATATTACTCATGTGGATCAATTTCTCTGCCTACTCTCTCAGCACCGACTTTTCCTAAAACAATCCAAATGTTCTTTTGGTGCCTCAGAAGTAGAATACTTGGGTCATCTGGTGGGAAAGGATGGTGTCAGGGTGGACCCGAAAAAGATTGAAGCTATGCAAGACTAGCCTTACCCAAAGACTCTCATCAACTTGCATGGATTTTTGGGCCTAACAAGGTATTATCGCAAGTTTGTTAAGAACTATAGAAAGATTGCAACACCTCTCACAGCTCTCCTAAAAAAGAAACCTTTCACTTGGACTCCAACAACTGCTCAAGCTTTTCAAACCTTGAAGACGACCATGTGCACCACTCCAGTTCTGGCCCTTCCCAATTTCACAAAGACCTTTGTGTTGGAATGTGACGCCTCAGGGAAAGGAATTGGCGTTGTCCTTATGCAAGAGGGTTGACCTTTGGCCTTCACCAGCAAGCAACTGTCTAAAAGGAATCTGGGCAAACCCATTTATGAAAAAGAAATGTTGGCGATTTTGCATGCCGTTGAGCTGTGGCATCCTTATCTCTTGGGGAAACGCTTCCAAATTAAGACCAACCATCAAAGCCTCAAGTACTTTCTAGAACAACGCATTTCCTCCCAGGAGCAACAAAAATGGGTGAATAAGCTCTTTGGATATGATTATGAGATCATTTATAAGAAGGGAAAAGACAATGTCGTGGCGGATGCACTGTCCCGAAAATATGAAGACAAAGGATCCCTTTTTTCTCTTTCCTTCATTGTACCCGATTGGCTCCAAGCTGTGCGCCAGGAATGGCTTCAAGATCCCAAAAGTTTGCATCTGATCCAGCAACTACAGAACAAGGCTCTGGCTCCCCCACGGTACTCTTGGCTCCAGGATGAGCTTCGATACAAAGGCTGCTTGTATTTAAGTAAACAATCCAATCTCAAATCCACAGTAATTTCTGAGCTTCATGCTACACCCACAGCGGGGCACTCAGGGTTCACCAGAACATATGACCGGGTCAAACGTTCTTTTTTCTAGGATGGTATGAAACAGGACATCCGTAAATTTGTTGTTGAATATGAGGTGTGTCAACGCAACAAGGGAGAAACAGTCAAATTTCCGGGCACCCTCCAACTGCTTCTGATTCCCCTTGCTATTTGGAAGGATATCTCTATGGACATTATTACAGGCTTACCCAAATCGGGGAATAAATCATTCATAATGGTGGTGGTGGATCGCCTTTCCAAGTATGCTCATTTTTGCGCTCTTCACCACCCATTTACTGCATCCACGGTGGCTCAAATTTTCATGGACCAGGTCTTCAAGCTTCATGGCATGCCACACTCTATTGTTTCTGATCGTGACCCAACTTTCACAAGCAATTTTTGGCAAGAACTGTTTAAGCTACAAGGAACACAATTGCCTCTCAGCTCAGCTTATCATCCCCAGACGGATGGTCAAACAGAAGTTGTCAACAAGTGTTTGGAAACATATCCAAGGTGCTTTTCCTCTGAAAAAAAACACCAGTGGGCTCAATGGTTACTCCTAGCCGAATGGTGGTACAACACTACATACCATACAACCACTCACATGAATTCTTTTGAAGTGGTATATGGACAGAAGCGACCTTCAGTTCTCTCATACTTACAGGGTACCTCGAAGGTCCAAGCGATTGACCAAACACTTACAGTCCGAGAGGATATTCTTCATACCATTAAAGAGAACTTGGTCATGGAACAGAATCGAATGAAGCAACAAGCAGATCAAGGTCGCTCCGAATGCCAATTTGCAAAAGGGGATCAGGTGTTTCTGAGACTACAACCATATAAGCAAACTTCCCTCAAGGCCAAGCATTGTCAGAAGCTAGCACCTAAATTTTATGGCCCTTACACAGTTCTCAAGCGTGTGGAACAAGTCGCATATCAGTTAGCTCTGCCCGGTCAGTCGAAGCTACATCCGGTTTTTCATGTTTCATGCTTGAAGAAGGTGATTGGAACCAGGTGCAAAATTCAAACCAACCTTCCATAGTTCACTGAAGAAGGATCCATTTAGCTATAGCCAGAAGCAGTTTTGGACCAGCATGAGCATCGCCTGCGTCAGAGAACCATCAAGGAAGTGCTAGTATAGTGGAAATATATGACTCCAGCAGATGCCACTTGGGAACTAGCTACCATTATGCAGTAGTTTCCACATCTCAAGCCTTGAGGACAAGGTTGTTTTTAAGGGGGCGGACATATTAAGGTCCTAACCCGCACATAGGTAGATCAATGTATTCAGATGTAATAAAGGTCAATATTAATAAGGCCTTTCAATAAAATAGAATAAGGCGAATGTAAGAAGACCTAATAGAAGCTTCCGCTTCTAGAAGGATCTTCCTCTAGATGCTTCTCTTAATAGACATATTTAGTATAAATAAGGGTCGAGGGTATGCAAACCCTAGCTTGGATATTATTGTAACAAAGCATTGCTCGACTGGAGGTTGCCCCCTTAAAGAGGCTTGTGAACATTTCTTTCTGAATCAAAGTGCTATTTCAGTTTTTGTTCTCATATTATTTCTGTGTTATTGTGGAGATTATGTTGGTTATATTACTGTTATTCTGCCATTTCTAGCATTTTATTTCCGTTCTGCGTATTTATTATATATGGTATCTTGCAACACCTATCCCTTATCCTTTATAATCTTAGACAACTAATACCAATAAACATTATTATTCTAACCTATATCCTTTATAATTGTAACACCTAAACTTTGTAATTCTAACACCTAAAATCTAACATGACATACATCTCCTAACCCTTAATTTGAATAACACCTATAACTCCTAATTGTTATAACCCGTGTGAATTTTCAACCTATAATAACCATTATCCACAATGAGTATCCCTAAACATATGACTCATATAACCCATATTATTTCAATCTTGTAGTCCATATAAATCCAAAAAAACTAACCCCTTAAACCCCCAATTTCTAACATATATCAATGCCTAACTCTTACAACTCTTAACCCCTAACCCTTATCAACACCAATACATATAACCCTTAACCTAAATCTCTTATAATCCTTAAACCCAAATCCTATAACATACAAAACCAAATGAGGAACCCTCATATCCTCCTTAAAACTAACCCTAATTCTAATCCCTTAACCCCTACTAATCCCTAGGATTCAAAGGATGTTGGTTTGGATGCTTCTATGGGTGTTAAAATAAATACTTGAGATTTTCCATTTTTGATATGACCCATCCACCCCCTGATGCTAGGAGAAAGGTGTCCATAATTTTTTTGAAAGGTTTGGATTCCTTATAGATGTGGGAGGGGATATTTATCCATTTTTTAAGAGGAACAATGAACAAACATTGTACTAGGTCTAGACATGGGCAATGGTGACCTGTGAATGGGGCCAATGTTGAAATTTTTTCAAATTGTTTCTGTGTGCACTAAAATTTTACATGGATAGACTATTTGCATGCCTTAATGATATGGGAGGGTTTATGGACTAAAATTTGACTCACACACCCACTTTTTCATCATCAATTCAACAATTCAATGTGGGTCACTTTTTAACAATATTCCATGTGGTGCATATGGGAGATATTTATATGAACAAATTTTCCTAGAACAATCCACATCTATGGTGTCGCAGGAGGTGGGATTCCCTACAAATGATTTGGGTGATTTTTTTCAAATAAGGGTTGTATGTGGTTGTTCGCAATGCAAAGGAATAAGAAACATCGCTTGTTGAGTAAGTGCTAAAGAATTATTTTCAAGATAAACTTCTAGATGTTGATGGAAGTATATCTCCTATAGTTATTCCTAACCCCATAAGTGAAGTTGGGCATACAAGGTAAAACACTAATTTTAATATTTTTCTTGAGCCTATGAGAAATGTGTCTATCATAGCCAACCCAAGCATGTTTCCTACTATCCCATCATGAAGTGTTAAGTGTTTAGATACCCAAGAATCAATTGTTGGACCTATTATTAAAACTAGGCAATCTAAGGTGATGGGTGCAATAGTGAAGAGTTTGCTAAAGATAAATACACAATAAAATATTTCGCAAATATGATGTTAGGGAAGAAATTTTAGATATTTCCTTACCTCCAACTTTAGAATTTCCTTAAAACACATCATTTAATCACACTCTCTTTCATTCATGATTCAATGTTAAACCATTTCTTACAATTGGATAACTTTTCCCCTTTTGTGGTAACAACTATGTAATTTCCCCCTCTAAAATGCTCGTGTACTTGAAATCGACACATATAAATGACATGTGAATGGGGACAATGTTGAAATATTTTCAATTTGTACTTGTATGCGCTGAAATTTGACATGGTTAGACTAGACACATGCATTGACACTATGGGAGGGTTTCCGGACTCAAACATGACTCACACATACAATTCGACAATCAAACAAGAAGCCTATAGAATAATTAATGTGAATGGAGACAATGGATGTTTGGCATGGATGTATTGGCATCATATTTCGTAGCGCACTAGTGTTTAAATTGTTTCCCTGAACACTTCAAAATTATAAGGATAGATGACCCTTTATAACTACATGTGACCCTTTACAACTTCATGTGATAACACATCACTTCATCCTTGTTTACCTACAATCCTACCTACTATTTTAGTTATAGTATCCCCTTAGTGTCAATGCTCCTTAATTCTCCTAACAATCTCTACTGGACCTTATATGTCCTATTTACTAGGCTTGTTTCATTCTATCCTTTCCACTACTACAACATGGTTGTATTCAAAATTCATAATGATGAGTCCAACAATCCCTGAACAAGCTAGTTGACTCACCCTCTAGTCATTTTCCACCACATTTATGTCACTTCACATCTTCTCAGATCCTTTCCAAATGATGAGCCCAACTTTGGGACCATCTCCAAAAAATTGTTTTTGAAGTCTCCCCTATGCAAGGCTCAAGGGTCCATGAGCTCATGGATAATTTCCTCCTTCCTCTATGGTGTCATTCCAACATTTAGTTTTCCTATGTTAGTTGTTTGTGTTCCTTTCCTTTTATATAAAATAGTAGTACTTTGATTATCTCATGGAGTTTAGATGGTAGATTATATAGACTATGCATTGAGTAATGGATATTTAATTGTCATTAATTTGAAAAAGTGTTCATATATTTCCATAAATTTCAAAAGAAACCATATCTTTCCCAAAATTTTGAAAAAGTAATTGGATGGTATGGAAATCAAAACAATTTTTGAGTGCATTTACTATTGTATTACCATCATTAATGGAAGGAACCATGTCATTAACTAAACCTAAATGATGGCATAACACAAATTTCCAAACTGTCAAATTAATCCCTTTTACTTACCCCTTATCCCTTATTTCCATCATTTCAACTTTTATGACTTGATGTGATTATTAAATACATACGATGACCCACAACTATGGACATGAACTTTCAGGTTTTATGGATACCACCATAGCTCTATAGTGTGATGATGCAACTCAAAGAGATTATCTTGACATGACTTGACTATTTTGAATGAGAATTCCCCTATCCCCCTGACTACAAAGGTGGAGCTTAATTCCCATGAATATTGAAAGAAACTTACAAATTCAAACGGTTTATTCTCGACTCAATTAACTCAATACTTCCTTAACAACAAGGTTAAGTTTTATTAAATTAATACAACTAGATTGACTATCCCTTTCATAGGATCTAGCGTTATCGAATTAACCATGAAAGCATAAATGATAATAATGTGTAGGTCATTTTCAAGAGATTCCCAACTTAGTTTTGAGGAGGAGTGAAAGGTTTCAGGTGAGCACCATTCACCATCCCTTCTTGATTGTTCTATCAAGATGAGCCAACTTTACTAGTATCGAATTCTAGATGGTTATGAATAAGAAAGGTCCTAGCCAATGCATTTACAACTTACTGGGTTGATTTAGGTACCTACTATTGTATAGCAATACAAAGTCACTTTTCCTCAATATCCTCCAATAATATCATTTTCTTCTTTATTTTTTCTTTAGAACATTTAATAGTTCCTTGCTTTTCCCTTTTGAGGTTATTTTGGAACTGAATAGGTGGGATTTTGGGAGAGAAGGACTAAATGGTTGTCAACTTCCCTTTATGATCTCTAGAAGGGAATCATCTTCCAACCAATATGGGTTTACGTTAAAAGGGTTGGGGGGATTTTCCTAGAGGGATTTAGTTCCAAGATGATAAGGTTATGGGATGAGTCACCACTTGAAGAGACCATTGCTTGAACTGAATATTTTCATCGAAAAAGGATTTAGAGGTCACTAAACAATCTGGGATATTGGCCACCTAAGCCTCCCATATTCTCATATTCCTCCAAATAAAAGAGATTTTTACGGGTTGTATATTGTCCAGCCTAGCTCACTCAATTTTGGAAATTTGAATAAGTCTATGAGGGGACCCATTTGAGTTGTTGGGCCCCAAATTTCATAAGATCCTATATTAAAATGTATGTCTCCTCATAGAAACACTAAACTGAAGTGGAACCAATATTTCTCTAGGGAATTTTCCTAAAACATCTGTCTATATACATAAGGGTCATAAATGTCGATGCAATTGAACTCCTTAGCTAGATATCTAGAGAATAAAGAGGTCCCTGTAAGGACTGAGGGGAAGGCCCATGATTTTATGAGTTTTAATTAGATTAACGCTATTAAAGTTATATAATAATAAGGTCCAATGTATTAGATATAAGGTCCAATGTATTAGATATACATTGGACCTTATTCCATGCCAACATTTGTTCCAAACAGTTAATAGTTGATCTCTTCTATGCTAACTCCCTCACATGTATAAATCAATTTTTGGATGATGAAAAATTGGTTTTATTTTATGCATTGAAGAGTGTGCCCGAATGGATTAGGTAAGTTTGGGGACCCAAGGGGGGCTCCTCAACTAAAAAATACCCCAACTAGTGCACAAGGCCCAAGAGAGGTAATAATTGGTAAGGGAGGGACCTAAATGTGTTGGCCAAAGCATCTACTGTAGACAACCATATGACCAATGAAGGATAAACACAAAATAGGGCTGCATGATGGCACTAGAAATCACATGGAAATACACAATCACACATCTAGACTAAGGTAAAGGACTCAAAGTGAGGGGTTTCAACACACTATGATCCAACACTAGGAGGACCTAAGTGTTTTCCTAGTGTGGGTTGTGCATGGTAAATGCACCATGAAATACTCTACACACCAAGATGTGATGGGATATGTGTATGATCAATATGAAGTGTAGAAACCATAAACTAAGTTTCACCCCCATGGCATGAGATATACTTCATGGAATAGAATAGAAACAAGTTGCATGAAGAATATTGAAAGGAAAAGAAACAATTAAAGACAAAGAAAATAAGTGACACTAATTGGAAAATCAAATATGCATGAGAAAATAGGAGGGTACTCATGAGAAAAGTTTGCTCGAGTAAGTACCCTGATATAAGGATGGAATTCACCATGTGATAATTCTTTGCTTGATAACCATTGTGGGAACCCAACATGCCCCTATATTGATGAAAAGTGGAAATACACATGGATTTCCCATGGGAATATTCTTGCAAACAATTCTAACAAAGAGAAAAGAGAGGTGATAAGCATCAATTCATGACAAGTAAGATACGCTAGGAGAGGAGAGAGAAGAACAAGTCTAACTACCACTTGATTAAGAAAGAAACAACTACAATATGAAAGTAAATGAAAAAGTGAAATAGAGGAAGGTAGAGAACATGATATATGCACTTACCTAAGTATTGATGATTCCATGTGAAATCATGTTGGGACATGCTATAGAGGAAGTTTTTATTTTAAGATGATAATATGGCTTGCCCCATGTACACCTACAAGACAAACAATGACTTGAACACAATGTCAAAAGCTTTCCTGAATGGAGGAAAGGAATATAGGTGACAACTAGATCAAAGGGAGTAGGGAAAGGAGGCAAGAGTATGAGCCTACTTTGAGTGGAGTAAGAGAGAATACGAGGAAAAGTGACAAAATATTGTGTCTTGTCCTCCCCTTAAAATTCCAAATGTGAATATGCTTTTAAGTAAAATAACACAAACACATGTATTGTTAATAAATAATCTAATACATAAGTTGAAACTAGGGAATTACTTAAATTGAAATAAGGGAAGCAGTTTTTCAGATCTGATTTTCTCACATGCCCTCCTATAAAGTTCACCCAAAGTGTCTTGAAAAATACATTGTATTAGAGGGATGCATTTCTATCATTTGATAAGAAAAAAAAAAACTCTACAATATTATGTTAGATAAAAAATAATTTCTTCCATATCTATTTCCTTATGAACTACTAAACTCTTCACGGAAAAGAAACATGGAGATAACACCATTATCATGATATCTACTAAAATTCTCATTCTCGCAAATATGTAAAAATGAATTTGATGCAGCCTTGAAGAGCTCTCTTGCCTGGGTAGATTCAAAAAATATATATCCTAGAGACAACTCTGTTATCATTAGGAATCCTTTACTGTCCTAAACTTGATCACAAGTGGCCTCACAGAAGAGGTATTTACAATTTTACACTAATATATTTCTATAAAGTTTGTTAATTGTCCTAAAATTCATGAAGTATGCCTAATGAAAAAGGTATTTAAAGTAATATGTTATAATGATATATTTTAATTCCAGGAAACAAGAACATGAAAAATCTTTCTTCTCATTCTAAGAGTGAATTGTTTCTCTTCTGGTGCTACTACCAAATGAAGCCATAATGGGTAGACCTCTACTGTTACCTGCTTTGGGAGTGGACCTACAACAATCATTTTTCTTGAAAATATCGCTCCACCACCATACCTGTGACAAATGAAGTAAAGGATATTCACACTAAGGAACACATTTTACAATTATTTTACTAAATAAACAAAGAACACTTTACATAGTAATGTGCAATACCACAAAACCCAACCAATCTTCCACACTAATTCCTAGAAATTATTCAAATTCACAATTTACAAATAGAAGAATTAAAAATGACAAGAATTGATGGAAAATGGTTGTGTTGGTATCTTGTGCATCATTAGATGGAAAATGGTTGTGCTGGTATCTTGTGCATCTATATATGGAAAATAGATTTTTCCCTGTCTTAACATGGCCAACTAACGTATTTGGGATGCTCAAATGGTTTCTCTTCTTCACAACAAAGGTTTATGGATTTATTTGAAAAACCCCTTCCTACCCCTGATGAAGACCGATATGACCCAGTTTGCTTGAACAAGGGTGAAGCCCTTGGATTGATTACTCTCTCTGTGGATCTGGATCTTGTTCATCAAATCAAGAATAATAAAAGTGAAAATAAAATATGGGATACTTTTCACACCTTATTTGGTGTAGTGAACACTACTCAAGTCAATTAACTTGAAAGTGAGTTCTCTAATCTCAAGAAGGATAACTTTGCTAGCGTAAAAAAATACATTGCAAGGTTGAAGAACCTAAAAGATGACATTAACATATATGCTAGCATGGAAAAATCTGATTCAGAATATGTAAGTGTTGTTCTGAATAATTATTCTCGTGCATTCAGAAGTTTTTCTAGAATTTTATACAACTCAAGGCACCTGCTTGTCCCTCATTAGAGGATGTGTTTTCAAAACTTATCCAACATTAGGTCATCTTGCAGAATTTAGAAAACCTACCCCCTCGTGATCAATCCCATCCTAAGGCTACATCATCCTGTGTAGCCATGAGTATACAGGGAAACTCCCAAATCCTTGAATAAAAAGATGGTCTGCTCTTATTGACATAAGGAAGGACATTCCTTCAAAATATGTCTCCTCCATCTTCAGATGATTGACAATGTTGCCAGGTAAACAACTAACAAAAATAAACTCTTAGAAGACAAGTCTAGTATTTCCAGTATTGCACATATCGCTCTGCACCTTGCTTTATTGTCTTCAACTTCATCACAGGAATGGATTGCAAATTCTAGGGCAACTAGACATATGAAGAAGAACAATCACCTTCTCTCTGACTACAAGATCTCCCATAGCCAACCCTCTACCATATGTTAGACCACCACTTCTACACATTTTACTAGATCACTCCCAAACCAATTGGAAATTATTAATAGATAGGGTTGTTGCCTCTCAGGCTTATCTTGGTTTTGGTGGAAAAAGACCTTTTTATTTTGTATCTATGGTAAAGAAAATGTGAAATACATGCCAAGTTGAAATTTACATGTCATCAAAACCACATTTACATATAATTAGAGAATGCACCAACAGAAAGTTGGCCAATGATCCCGATGCCCCAAGTTTCTTCCCAGATGTGAGTTGTGTCGTTGGCTCCTCGGTTTTGTTGGTTGGGAGCTCCTCTTTCTTACTCATCTTGCCTTTGGGTGCCCCTCTTTCCAACTCTCCTTGCATTGCCTCTGGAAACCCCAAGTTTGCCTTGCATTCAGGAAACCCCAAGGTTTTTTCCCACCGCACCTGTGTCGCTGGCTCTTTTGGTTTTGTTGGTTGGGCGCTCCTCTTGCCAACACGTATTGCCTTTGGGCTCTCCTCTTGCGAACTTTATGCAACTTTATGAAACATGCAACTTTATGAAACTTATGCAACAATGAAACTTATGCAACTATATGCAAGTTTATGCAACTATGGAACTTATGCAACTTATTGCTACTATGCAACTTATGCAACTTTATGCAACTATGCAACTTATGCAGCTTTATGCAACTATGCAACTTAATGAAACAATGCAACTTATGAAAATTTATGCAACATGCAACTTATGCAACTTAATGAAACAATGCAACTTATGAAAATTTATGCAACATGCAACTTATGCAACTTTATGAACCTTATGAAACTTTATGGAACATCCAACTTTATGCAACAATGCAACTTATGCAACCATGCAACTATATGCAAATATGCAACTATATGCAACTATGCAACTATATGCAACTTATGCAACTATATGAAACTATAAAAGAGAAGACCCACACCCCAAAGCATACCAAGATAAAAATAATGGGATGCCAAGTATGATATGAATCAAGTAAACAAGGACCCCAATAAGTTTGTTACATACAATAGAATCAAGTATATTCTCCAAGCAAAACATGGGTTCCCTAATATTTGTTCGCTAACTTATCTTCTTGTTTTAACGAGTGTAGGTACCACCAAATAGGTATCTATCAGATCCATCTTCCTCGAGGGATGATCAAGATATACTAAGAGAGGTTGAAAGTGAGACGTGTTGTACTAGATCTACCGGTTATAAATCAACTAGATATGAAAAGGTAAGGAATTTTTTTTGTATATGCATGCATTTTTTTATTGCCAATGAAGGGTCATGTAATTATGATGCTGAGAGCATAGGTGACATTGAGTTTCCCTGGAAGTATAGACATCTAGTGCAACGATGGGCACCTAAGGAGCTACCTGAAGTGGACATAGATTTCTTCATCAGTGGGAGGATGTATCTCATTGCTCCTTCGTCCTTACATGGATTGGGGTTATTTTTCATGGATGGCATAAATATCGGCTATGGCACTGTAACTGAATTAATGGAGTATGTCAGACCATTATACAAATACAATCACTGGTTGATGTTGGTCTTATATACGTGAAGTATGTGGAGATACAAAGTTGTCACAAATTATATACAACTAATAGATAACAATCAAGATAAAGGGGAAACTATGTATATTGATGGAAGGCCAAAATCTACTGGAAACATTGCGAGCTTTATAAATAGTACACGGCCAATGGCAACAACTAAGAAACCGAATTGCATATTTGAGGGACGCGAAAGAAATAGTATGTTTGTATGTGCAACAAAAAAAATAGTTCCAGGTGAAGAGTTGTCGATCAATTACAACTTAAATCGAATAGATGGAGGGGGTGCATCTATGAGGGTAAATATATTATGTACCATTCAACTCAACCTTTGATCAATCATTGTTATAATTTATTGCTGCAATATTTCAATTTTTTACTGCATATATTTCATTTTTCATTATTTATTTTATGATATTACTGCAATATTTCATTTTTTTAATGTTACAATTACTTTCATAACTCTTGTTGATTAATTTATTGTGTCAACATCTGTCCAGGGTGATCGTGAGATATCACAGGCTACATATGTCTAGGGTGACCGTGGAAAGGTACCCGTTGTGCCTCAACAGGTAAATGTTAAATACAATAACAACTTATGACTACAACAACTAAATTTTTGAAATTTCATTATTTTTTTTCTGATATTACTGCAATATTTCATTTTTTTAATGTTACATGTGAATTTCATAACTTTTGTTGATTGATTTATTGTGTCAACTTCTCTCCAGGGTGACCATGGCCGAAAATCACCCGCTACATTTGTCCAGGGTGATCATGGAAAGGCACCTGTTGTGCCTCAACATGTAAATGTTAAATACAATAACAATTTATGACTACAACAACTAAATTTCTGAAATTTCATTATTTTTTTTTTTCTGATATTACTGCAATATTTCATTTTTTAATGTTACAGGTGAATTTCATAAATTTTGTTGATTGATTTATTGTGTCAACTTCTGTCCAAGGTGACCGTGGCCGAAAATCACCCGCTACATCTGTCCAGGGTGACTGTGAAACGACTCTCGTTGTGCCTCAGCAGCTAAATGTTAAATACAGTAACAACTTATGACTACAACAACTAAATTTATGATTTTTTTTTTTTTTTTTTTTTNATATTTCATTTTTTAAATGTTACAGGTGAATTTCATAACTTTTGTTGATTGATTTATTGTGTCAACTTCTGTCCAGGGTGACCATGGCCGAAAATCACTCGCTACATTTGTCCAGGGTGACTATGGAAAGGCACTTGTTGTGCCTCAGTAGATAAATGTTAAATACAATAATAACTTATGACTACAATAACTAAATTTATCAAATGTTAAAGTTCATCTCATTAATTTTATTCATCAATGTATTGTGGCATGGCCAACGTGGGAAGGCACCCACTGAGGATAATGATGAGGACGAAATATTTTATTCCACTGACCCAATAACAACTGTAGCGAAGGACTTGAAGAAGAAAAACATATAATATCTAGGTTTGTTTCGCAAAAGACCCCTGACACAGGAGGACAGGGAAAGAATTGTAGAGCTACAAAATCTAATAACTAATTTTTGGGTAAGTGGCATCTTCACATATTTTTATTAACTATGACAATTTCATATCTGTTTTTTTGTTTTATATTTTCTATATGATCTGATAAAGTAATTTTTTTCGTTTGTAGGAGTTTTTAAACCCCATGCACTGGGAACCTATTGATCCTACAATTGTTATAGGTAGCAGTGATGGTCCAATGCAACAAAAATGTCGACATAACAAAGTACAAGTGAGGCCTTTTAAGCCTCCTGAGGTTCCCCTCGAATCCATTGATGAGCGCAATTATGTTGACCGACATGACACACTGGAGCATGATGAGCCGGATCCTGGGACTCCACATGACTCCAGAGAGGAACGTATTGTAGATGGAGAGGAAACTATTCTACATGGAGAAAAACGAATTAAAAACATCATATCACTAGATTTCACCTTTCTGGTGGATGACGCATGTGTTCCGATCAAGATTCAGAAGATTGTAGGTAATTGTTAATTAATTGATTCATTTTTATCATGAAATTGAAATGGACATTTATTGAGATTATTATAAATTAATGGATAACATGTTTCTGCAGGAAACAATGTTTTCTATAGAAACTTAAATGAAAAATCATTGGAATTGTTTGGCCCCACCATTCGCACATGGTGGAATGGCCAAGATAACAAAAAGAAAGATGATTTGATAGACCACATGGTAAACTTGTTGGACAACGTGTTCAACAAGAAAGTGGTTACAAAGTTAGCCGACGAGAATTTAAAATATACCACGGTCCAATATAGGGAGAAATTACAATTATACCTCAAGCATGAACGCCCTCCCATGGTTCTGAAGAAAGAGTGGAAGGCCCTGATAGATGATGCAAAGGAGAACTTGTTTAAAAAACAAGGAAGATATCCACGAGTTGGTCAAGCAAGGTACAACACATGTCATATTATTAGTGAAATATGCTCATTTGTGTTTTTCTTTCTTGTTTTAAGTAACAATTTCAATATCTATTTTTTTTCAAAAATTCCATATGTAGGCTACCTGACACCTCCAAAGAAACCAAGGCTAGAATGGAAAAGCACGGGCAGCATAAACTAGCCCAGGGTGTCTATGGAAAACTAAAAACTTGAATCGTAAGAATTAAATGATTAATTGTGGTTAATATTTATTTAACAATAGTGAACAAATATATGTTTTTGTTATTGGTATTTTTAATGGTGTTATGCATTGTAGTTAAATATGTTCGACACTGCTACCACCGAGGAGGACCTAAATCTTGGTTACAAGCATGGTTTTAAAAGTGTGATTGAATATAGGAAAATCTTGGGGCAGACTCCAATATCCCCAACCACGCAGGTAAATAAAATGAATAAGGAAATCACAATAAAATGGTTGTAAAGTCTATTCATATTTTATTATATCACTCTTAACTAAATATTTATGTTTGTTTTCAAGCAACAGTGCAACTGCAATAGTGAATCTAGCGGTATTCAACAGACACCATGTCATACAAGGGTGCACATGTCCAATGATAGTGGGGAGTAGAGTACCCATTCTGATATGTATGCTTCAGAATTAGAAATATTTACTGTGATTGTAGATATTTATTTCCCGACTTATACTTATATATTATCTTCTCAAAATTGAAGAGCATGTAGCTCAGGAGGGTGAACTGCGAGAGGAACCAAGTGGACAATAAATTAATGCACCAACTGTCACAACTACACAGACAGATAAAGAGCAATAATGCAATGTTAATCAAAATAATGAATTAGTTATTTCAATTATATTTCAACATATCGATATGATCATTTTCGTTGTTGTAGTTCATGACCCTGCACAGATGCCTCGACGCCCTTCTCAGCGATGTACTAGAAGTATGGTACATGAGCGCATGGAAACACAAACAATAGAAGGACAGGACGCAAGAAACAAAATATCAAAGGATAATTATGATACCCCAATTGTCAATTTAATGAATGTAAAAAAACATAAATCAAAGAAAAATTAGATGTATAAATTCATGACTTGTATTTGGATGTTTATCAATGTTTCTAGTATGAAACATTGTTTATATGAATTACAACATTATGCTTCAATGTTTATATGTTCATATGTTTTGATGATTGTCCTAGTTATGCATGAATGTCTATATGTGTTTTATATAAACAAAATCATTTGTTGGGTATGGGAAATTGAGAGCGATGTGAGGGGGGGGAGGGGGAGAGGCCATATGAGCTTCCACCTTCACGTGGTTGGCCTTGTTCAGTAGAGAATAACCTATTCTCGAAACAAAGAGAAGTTCATTAAAGTATGCGACCACTTAAGTTTTTTCTAGAGTATTTTATATAACTAAATGCATATTTATTTGTTTATATATTATTTACTCATATAAAGAATTTGTCTTTTATGATTCATGCAGGTCTTGGTGATGGAAATGCATCTCGTGGAAAACTCTTATCAAGTTGTATGGGATAATGGATATGGTGAAAGGACAATGATAAGGCAAGGGTTTTGAAGTGTTTTTTAAAGTAGGCTTTATACTAGTAAAAGTTCACAATCCTCATGAAAGAATAGAATTTCATTTTTGGTAGACAAGCATCAATTTTTTTAACAAAATATGAATCATAGACTGTGGGAAAAACCTTTTTTTGTATTCTTACATTGACCAATACAACTATAACATATTTTTAGTACAAAATCTTAACCCCACACATACACACACATATGAAGCCTAAGTAAACAAATGAGAGAAGAGAAAGGGAGAATATGTATTGATAGGAGTGAATGAAGATAATAATATGAATAATGGAGTGGAGAGTGCACTCTATCCTAGTTGAATGATATTTGCATCCAACATGTCTCATTGTAATGTATGTTGTGATAGTTGTGTCTTCTCAC
>ML790633.1:160606-182855 GCA_009831015.1 Picea engelmannii | reverse complement strand
ACGTCTTTCCATCACCAACATTAGTTTAGCCATGTGACCCTTTAGCAAGATATACATTGCCAATAATTGAAAATATAGCTCAAGGAAATTATGGATATACTCATTGAACATAACAAACATGATTCTAGAGAACATAATTGGTGAATTACTTGGGCCAAAGGGCATGAGATTGTATGCATACAATCACCATTCCATAGAAAAAATGGTGTTCATCTTATCCTCCTTGATAATTCAGATTTTATGATAGCCAAATAATCCTACTATGAAGGTGTAAGGTTTATTCCTTGCCACTTTCTTGGTAATCTTGTGACTAAAATGTGTATGAAGGGGATCATGTATGTAGATGATGTAGACCCCCTATCCCTCTTAAGGGATGCGCGACCTCCCGATCAGGATCTTCTGGTTCGGGAGCCGAAATGGCTCTTCTGGTTCCAAACTAGAACCCTTTGAACGAACGCACAGGTCCCCCCCACAAATGCTCAGTTGACTTTTCCAAGCGTCAAGCGTGAGCTCCCACAGGCCACGACCAAGAGCCGTGACCGCTTCGGAATCTCGATCTCACAACTTGGGGTTTTGAAGCTCAAAGAACTCCGCCTCCCATCTCACGATACCCGAGTTCGCGAAATGGACCGACCTCGCTATTTTGTAATCTCGCGACTCAGGGTTTTGAAGCGCAAAGAACTCTACCTCCCATCTCGCAATACCCGAGTTAGCGAAATGGACTGACCTTGCTATTTCGCGATCTCGTGACTCGAGGTTTTGAAGTGCAAATAACTCTGCCTCCTAGCTCGCGATACCTGAGTTTGCGAAATGGACCGACGATCCATATCTATCTGAGATCAATGGTCACTATTCCTCCTGAGCTTTGGACGTCAAGAAGCCCTCACCGCTAACCTCCTTGCAGCTCCACCTTATCCAATGACTTGCGAGGTTTTGGCGTTTCTCCTCGAGGACTCTCCACCGTCTGTTTAGATCTTCGTGATCTCCCCTCCTGGATCTATGCAGTGTTAAAGCCTGCGCTCCTACCTCAAATCGGACGATCTGTGGGATTCTCCACCGCAATCCAATGCTCGACGACGTTCTTCCTCCTGAGCTTTTATTTTCTTCAGACTTAGAAGGTTTTCTAAGTCTGCGAAGACTCGGTCTTCGCTTCTTCCAGGGAATGAGTTCTTGGATCTCGATAACACTTTTCGAAGTGTTGTTCCTCCTAAGTTTTGTCTGGTTCAGACTTCGATTTCCCGCGCACTCCTTGCGTCTAAGGGATTTCGATAACTCAGATCCACGGTATTTCTCACAAAGAAATTCCTCCTGATTTCCTTACATTCCTCTCTGGCTCGATGCACACCTTGCAGAGCTTCCAATGAAGAGAAAAAATTGAAACTGAAAAAACTCACAATTCCATCCACTTGTTCATGTAAACAGAAATGACAGAAAAATGCACACAGTCCACACACCATACATTTGGAACAATTTTCCTTCTGTTATATTCACAAGTGCCCAATGGCTACATAATACATTCAAAATTACAATAACTCAAAAACTGAGATATCCTGCTTAAACCATAGTCCTCTCTTACAACTAATTTCTCTATGTATTGCAGCTAACCCCAACTGGGCATACAAACTTCTACTTAACTCAAAAATATTTTTAGGGTTTCCCCTGGCTACTTGCCTACTCTAAAATTCATCCTACGCTATCTTAGTTCAGTTGCATTCCAGAGCCGAAGTGGAAACTCCTGCTCTGTTTACAATTTCAAAACTTGCCTCAAAGGGTAAAATTTAGCACCGGTTCAAGCGTGCCTCTAAAGGTGAATTATGGCGCTGAGTGGAGGCAGATTCTGAAATCAGTTGTAACTTCCCACGTTGAATTCCTAGAATAAATCTCATGTGTTGAGTGGTCCCACCTCTACACGCTTGCCAACAATGCTCCTTCATCATACTCCCCTTGACAAAAATTCATGGACTCTTATCCATGAGCTCCTCTACTTACTTTCCCTGCTTCTGGATAGCAGATTCATTTTCCCAACTGGCATCTTCTATTGGGAATCCCTTCCATTTGACCATGTATTCAAAATAATTCTTCCTCCTGGTCTTCATGTTAATCCTCTGATCAACAATTTTCTCCATCTATGGATTTTCTGCCACAGGCATCTGTTTCTCCCACTGAACTTTTCCTTGAGTTTATGACCCTTCTGTTTCATCTTTCCTTTACAGATACAGGTCTGAAACATTGAATATGGGCGAAATGCCCACACCATCTGGCAGCTCAACCTCATAGGAATTTTCATCAAACTTCCTCAAGATCTTACAAGGTCATATCTTTTTCATCTTCAACTTGTTGTATGTTCCCCTAGGGAACCTTTCCTTCCTGACATGTGCTAGAACATGATATCCTACTTCAAATTTAAGTTCCCTATGAAGTTGATCATCTCTGTGCTTGTATTTCTGATCAGAACTCTCCAACTGTCCTTTGATCTGGCTATGGAGTCGCTCCATCTCCGCAGCAAAATCCTCTGCTCCAGCACTCCTGATCTCACCATGTTCCAAGTCTCTCAACTCAGACACTCCCCTGGGTTGCATTCCATAGAGTATTTGGAATGGACTCCTTCCATTGCTCCTGTTTGGTGAGTCATTGTATGCAAATTCTGGTTGTGGCAAAATCTGATCCCACTGGTTATGATGTTCAGTAACTAGACTCCTTAATAAATTCCCCAAACTTCTATTTACCACTTCATTCTGCCCATTTGTTTGAGGGTGATTATAAGATGAGATTAAGGAAAAATTCATCCCCATATTCTTCCACAACGTCCTCCAAAAGTGACCAACAAATTTTGTGTCTCTGTCTGAGACAATGCTCCTGGGTAGGCCGTGAAGTCTCACAACTTCTCTGAAAAACAGATTTGCAACATGTGTTGCATCATTGGCCTTCTAGCATGGGATGAAATGTGTCATCTTTGAAAACCTATCCACCACCAAAAATATGGAATCGAATCCCCTTTGTGTTCTTGGCAATCCCAACATGAAATCCATGCTTATTTCATCCCAAGGGCTCTCTCGTATTGGCAATGGTTGATACAATCCAGTGTTTTGTCTTTTCCCCTTTGCATGTTGGCGGATCCTACATCTGTTCACAAATTTTATCACCTCTGTTCGCATACCTGGCCAATAGTATGAACTGCTCAATTGTGCAAATGTTTTATCATGGTCGAAATGTCCAGCCAATCCTCCACTATGCTTCTCCTTCAGAAGATTGCCCGTCATTGAGCATCTTAGTATGCACAATTGATTTCCTCTGAACAACAATCCTTTTTTAACCATATACTCTGTCCACTGACTTCTATCTCTCAGTATAGGGCTTGTACATGCTTCGTAGGCCTCCTTGAAATCTGTATCATCACAATACATATCCTTAAGGTGTTCAAACCCTAAGGTCTCCACCTGGAATTCTTGCAGAATTAAACTTCTCTAGATTAACGCATCAACAACTTTGTTAGCATTCCCAACAATATGTTTTATGACAAAAGTAAAAATTTTCATAAATTCAACCCATTTTGCATGCCTTTGATTCAATTTTTCTTGTCGAGTTATGAATTGTAAATCTTGGTTATTGTTGTACAAGACAAAATATTGCGGGACAAGATAATGCTTCCATTTCTTCAATTCTTGAATTATGGCATAGAACTCCTTGTCATATGTGGAGTATTTCCTCTTAGTCTCATTTAGCTTCTCGCTAAAATAGGCAACATGTCGATTGTCCTAACTCAGAACTGCTCCTATTGTAACTCCACTTGTGTCACATCTTACCTGAAATGTCTTCCCAAAATTCGGCAAGACCAGAATTGGTCATTCTGTTATCTTCTCCTTCAGTATATTGAAGCTCCTTTCAGCCTCTTCTGTCCATTTAAGAGACTTGTGTCGCTTCTTTACTATATCCATCATGGGTGCACAAATCCCACTGAAGTCTCTAATCAACTTCCTATAGAAGCTTGCTAATCCATGAAAGCTCCTTACCTCGAACATGCTTCTTGGTGATGGCCATTCTCTGATCGCTTTCACCTTCTTTGGATCCATCTTCAATTCATTCGAAGAGATCACGAAACCCAAATAAATGAGTTATGTCTTCATAAAAGAGGACTTCTTCAAATTGATCAGCAGTTTCTCTTGTTGTAGCCTCTTCATTACTAGCGTTAGGTGCCTCAAATTCTCCTCTTTAGTCCTGCTAAAGATCAGTATATCGTCCAGATATACAACCACAAACTTACCAATGAAATATTTTAGAATTTCCTTCATAAGCCTCATAAAAGTGCTCGGGGCATTCGTTAAGCCAAATGTCATAACTAGCCACTCATACAGACCTTCATTCATCTTAAAGGTTGTTTTCCATTCATCACCTTCTCTCATCTTAATCTGATGATATCCACTTTTCAAATCTATCTTAGAAAAGAAATTTGCTCCACTTAAGAAATCCATTAAGTCATCCATTCTCGGTAAACGAAATCTGTACCTGATGGTGATCTTGTTGATGGCTCTCAAGTCTGTGCACATTCTCCATCCTCCATCTTTCTTTGGGCTTAACACAATTGGTACTGCGCATGGGCTCAAACTTTCTCTGACTAAACCCTTATCCAACAACTCTTGGACTTGGTTCTTCACCTCCTCATTTTCTCAAGGTGTTAATCTGTATGTTGCCTTGTTCAGCAGGATTTCTCCTGGTATCAAGTTGATATGATGACTGATACTCCTGATGGGTGGCAATGAGTTTGGCAACTCATCCACCACTATATCAGCAAAATTATTTAGCAGCTCCTGAACTTCTTCAAGAAAATCATCCATTGATGTACTCGTAAGGATGAGTTTGGGATTCCTCACCACAACGAATTTTATCTCCTGTTCTTCCTTGACTTCTTTCAAAATTTCCTTCCCACTCATGAGAAGTATGCTTGTGCTGGCTTCCTCTTTCACTTTCTTCTCTTCCATTGGCAGAAACATATGTGTCCTACCATTCTTCTCCAATGTATATGTATTCTTCCTTCCATCGTGAATGACATTTCTATCAAACTTCCATGGTCTTCCCAACAAAATGTGGCATACGTTCATGGGGATTACATCACATGGGATTTCATCTTTATATCCTCCTATTTTAATTTCAACCAGGCATTGTTTAGTGATCATTACCTGGTGTCATTTTTGCAGCCATGAGACTTTGTATGGCCTTGGATGTGCAGTTGTCTTCAACTCCAATTTCTCCACCATCTCTGTGGATACCAGGTTGTCAGTACTCTCACTGTCAATGATCACCTTGCATACTTTGTCCTTAGTCTTGCAAGCCTCCCTGAAGAGATTGTTTCTCTGCGTTGGATTTTCAATTTCTGCCTCTGGTTTTAAGAGAAATTTTATCAACATCATGGATGCTCCATCCTCTGCTCCTTCTACTTCAACATCTCTTCGCCGTGCTTCTGAAATGTGAGCTTCTCCTCCTTCATTCTTCTTCTTGGGACATTCCCAAGACATGTGCCCTATATTTCCATAGTTATAGCACCTTACTCCTCCTTGGCCTCTTCCTCTAGAAGAGTTTCTTCCACCATTCTGTCTTCCTTGTGAACTTCCTCATCGTTATGAGTGATTGTGTGGTTTCTCAGCCTCGTCCTTAGACTAATGTGCTTTGTCACGGTTAAATCCCTTGCTTTTGCTTAGGACCGAGCCTTTACTTCTTCCTTGCTGGTTCTGTTTTCTGTCCAGCTTCTCCTCTGCCTTCAATGCAAACTGATAAGCATCTTCCACAGTCCTCATTGACATCATGCTAAGTTCATCCTAGATTTCATATCTCAATCCATTTATATATCCGGTGACTCTTTCTTCGTCTCTCTCCCTTTGTCTAGTTATGATGTTTAGCCGATAGAACTCCTTGGTGTACTCCTTGACTATCATCCCTTTATGTCTCAGGTTCTGTAGCTTCCTGAACAGATTGATCTGGTAGTCTTTGGGTATGAACTTAGCCTTCAGTTTGGCTACCATCCTGTCCCAACTTTTTATCCTCTGTTTGCCTTTACTTCTCCTCTCAGCCTGCAGTTCCTCTCACCACAGTGTTGCATGCCCTTTTAGCCTGGTGACTTCCTACTTCACCTTCTTCTCCTCATAAACATATTCATAGTCGAATTGTTTGTCCATGGACCTTATCCAGTCCAACAGTTCTTCAGCATATAGATTTCCCTCGTACATGGGGACCTCTATCTTAGCTCTGCCTCCCAATCTGGCAACTGCTCTCAACAAACGTTCTTCTGCAGCATCCTCTCCTGCAGCTTTTTCAACTTCAACCTCTTCACTTTCCGCATCATTGAAATCCCCAACGTCAGGTGCTCTTCTCTGTGTTGCTTCCATTGTTTCCAATTGAGCGCGAAGCTCTCACATCTCCCTCTCTACAACACGGTTGGCTAAAGGTGAATCTCGTCTTCTTGGTGGAATTATGTTGACTATATGTCACACACAGAGTACATCTCTGAGTTCTATGTCTCCTTCTTTTCCTCCTTCATCTAAAGTCTACAGACAAAAAACTGAGGCTATGATACCACCTAATGCAAACCCCCTATCCCTCTTAAGGGTTGAGCAACCTCCCGGTCAGGATCTTCTGGTTCGGAAGCCGAAATGGCTCTTTTGGTTCCAAAATGGAACCTTTCGAATGAACACACAAGTCCCCCCCAACAAATGCTCAGTTGACTTTTCCAAGCGTCAAGCCTGAGCTCCCACAACCCACGACCAAGAGACTTGACCGCTCCGAAATTGTGGTCTCACGACTCGGGGTTTTGAAGCACAAAGAACTTCGCCTCCCAACTCACGATACCCAAGTTCACGAAATGGACCGACCTTGCTATTTCGCGATCTCACGACTTGGGGTTTTGAAGCGCAAAGAACTCCACCTCCCAGCTCGCGATACCTGAGTTCGTGAAATGGACCGACCTTGCTATTTTGCAACTCGGGGTTTTGAAGTGCAAAGAACTCCGCCTCCCAGCTCACAATACTCGAGTTCGCGAAATGGACCTACGGTCTAGATTTATCTGAGATCGATGGTCACTATTCCTCCTGAGCTTTGGACGTCAAGAAGCCCTAACCGCTAACCTCCTTGTAGCTCCACCTTATCCAATGAATTGTGGGTTTTCAGCAATTCTCCTCAAGGATTCTCCACCATCCGTTCAGATCTTCGTGATCTCCCCTCCTGGATCTATGAAGTGTTAAATCCTGCGCTCCTACCTCAAATCGGACGATCCGTGGGATTCTCCACCGCAATCCAATGCTCGACGACATTCTTCCTCCTGAGCTTTTATTCGCTTCAGACTTAGAAGGTTTTCTAAGTCCGCGAAGACTCAGTCTTCGCTTCTTCTAGGGAATGACTTCCTAAATCTCGATAACACTTTCTAAAGTGTTGTTCCTCTTGATCTTTGTCTAGTTCAGACTTTGATTTCCCGTGCACTCCTTGGGTCTGAGGGATTTTGATAACTCAGATCCATGATATTTCTTGCAGAGAAATTCTTCCTGATTTCCTTACGTTCCTCTCTAGCTCGATGCACACCTTGTAGAGCTTCCAATGAAGAGAAACAATTGAAACTGAAAAAACTCACAGTTCCATCCACTTGTTCATGTAAACAGAAATGAAAGAAAAATGCACACAATCCACACACCATACATTTGGATCAATTTTCCTTCTGTTATATTCACAAGTTCCCAATGGCTACATAATACATTCAAAATTACAGTAACTCAAAAACTGAGATCTCCTGCTTAAACCACAGTCCTCTCTTACAACTAATTTCTCTCTGTATTGCATCTAACCCCACCTGGGCATACAAACTTCTACTTAACTCAAAAATATTTTTTGGGTTTCCCCTGGCTACTTGCCTACTCTAAAATTCATCCTACGCTATCTTAGTTCAGTCACATTCTAGAGCCGAAGTGGAAACTCCTGCTCTGTTTACAATTTCAAAACTTGCCTCAAAGGGTAAAATTCGGCACCGGTTCAAGCGTGCCTCCAAAGGTGAATTCCGACGCTGAGTGGAGGTGGATTCCGAAATCGGTTGTAACTGCCCACGTCGAATTTCTGGAAGAACTCTCATGTGTTGAGTGGTCCCGCCTCTACGCGCTTGCCAATGATGCTCCTGCATTAGTAGGCCTGACTCAATCTAAAAAATTCCACAGAAAAATTTATTCCACCTTTTTCACACCCTAGTCACTTACTCCTTATAATGTGAATGCATCCTATATAGTCACTTCTTGGTAGATCAGGTGTCAGGATTTAATTCTATATTCATCTCCCAATGTTCTCCTCTCACTCTTTTCATCTCAAATATGTTACATGGGAATAGGTGAGTGTACTCTCAAATACAATATACAATGTCTGCAATGATGTTTTCATACAAATAATCCCCAATAATAGCCAACTTAGACACATCTTCCATATTGAAATCGACTATTTGTCTTCAATATCCCGTGATAGTGAACTAGATAGTTGGTATTCTTGGTTTATGTGACTACATGATGCACCTCTATTTATTCAAACCACGGAGAATGAAATTCTTTTGTGCCATCATCCTCTACAGAATCTACAGTCAAACATTATGGTAGTCTTATTAGTGGGAAACATTGAATGTGTTTTATATCCCCACTAATCAACATATCTTCCTCACAAAGTTGAAAAGTGTCATAGAACTTAAATTGTAGTTATGGTCAGTAGGTCATCTATCACTGCATTTTTCTTCTATAGGTACCAACTATTCAACAATGACTCTATGGTGGGCACACATTTATGCACCCACTACTAAATAGAAATTCCCTATGTATACTAGTGAGTTTCACAATGATCCACATGCTCCACTAGATAAGAAGTACCATTGAATTGTAGGGACTACTTGGAAAAGATTGTTTTATATTCATGATCTTACTCTTATACAGAAGCTTTTGCAGGCGAGAATCCTTGAGTGTCATTTTTCATTTATTACTTATATTCATGTGCCTAGGATATGAAATGAATTTATTAGTTCATTATCAAACAACATCCTTTAATGAAAGAGCCCAATGTGATAAAATGTTGTTGGGTTCTTGAACAGTTCTTATTATCAAAATTATTTGAATTGTTCCTATATATATATATCCCCTCATAGCCCCTATGACTTGGACTTTCAAAGTCTTTCAGATCATATCAATATCTTATCCTTATCAAGATCGATGGAAGGGAACATGGGTCAATACAAACCTTATGTCTAGTAGTTTCCTAGTCCTGCTATATCTTCTTATGAGTCCAAAGTTCATAATGAAATTCCCACAATCATTCATGGATATATACTAAAGTGATATCCAATGTTTATACCCTCTATTCAAACATGATGTGTTATGTTATGTGTTCCATAAACTTTGTGGTATTAGTTGTGACATTAAGCCCTAGTGGATCTTTAATCTCTACATGAATCCACTTAATGGAATTTGGTAGTGTGCATATTTGTGTCGATTAATTCTCATACTCCCTAGGCGGACCAAAAGTAATGGACACTTTGGAATAAATGACATAGGAGAATACTATTCTCCAACTCAACTTTCCACTAGAAGTTGGATTAATGTAGTCTTCCCACTATCCTATGGTGAGATTATCGAAGAACACCTTCATCCAATACTTCTTCTATTTATTTAACAAATGTATTTCCCTACATTAGATCCAATGGATATACCATCCAATAAACCTTCTTATCAAATGACATCATTATCAAATTCCCAATCAATCCATTACAATACTAGGTATGTATATTTGTCATCTACTATGTCAATGAACTCAAAGTAAGCATAAATATTCACACAATCGAGATAAAATTCCATCTATGCCAATTTGACAATGGGGAAAATGTGTGATTGGCTCACCAACTACCACTAGATCGACAAAGTGGACCCAATTTGGTCATCCCATGAGTTCCCATGATTACTTCAGTAGGATGTTAGCATCCAACCCAAAGTTGAGCATAACGTCTCACACTTCATATCATTAAATCAATGCATTTAAGATAAATTATTTTCCATACCTTGTTCACTGGACATGGTTTAAGGGCCTATCTTGTGCCTCTATTGGTGACTCTAAAATTGGCCCAAGGACCTCCCTTAACTTTGTTGTGGATTTATCATTGTCTATTATCTATAGAAAACTTTTCAAAAATTCTTTGACTTCATCTTCCACTATATACACTAGTAGAATCATGCATTGGCTTAGTGGCCAAATTATGGAAGGTTTTCTATTTCTTGCATTCATAGTAACTATGTTTCTAGCATGAATAGCTTCCTGCGTCACCTTAATTACATATTTAAAGTAACCTTTCTTTCATAGTACATCAAACCTTGGTGCTCACTATAAAGCTTGATATATGGTTCCTTGATTTGCATCTCTCATGTTTGTGCTAGAATTGGCTCCAAACTAGGTGACGATATTGATCCCAATGTAGGCACAACCTACTATATTTTCACCATGGATATAAAGCTCACAATTCACCATATTATAACTACTCTATCTCACGTATTGTTCCTCCCATTTATTAATCAATTGTACACAATCACGTGTGTTAGCATTATGTAAATTTGTCTGGTTGATAGACCAACGATAGAGGTAATTGTTTCAACCTACTTTAGAGCTGGGCACTAGCCTGCTCAACTCAGAGAGGGCTCTCTCGTGTCACTTGATATTTCTTTGGAAATGGATGGCTAGATTCATTTTTTTCGGGGGTTTTATACAGTTGCTAGCGAAGGAAAAGGGGGTGACACTTGGGGCTATGGATTAAAAAATGAATAAAGTAGTGGTAGGCCATTAGAACTATATAGAGGAGAAAGGCTAAATGAGGCAATGAGTCTGAGTTTTTTAAACTGAAATATGCATGGTGAAAGAGGAAAAGGGAAACAAATAAATGCATTAGAGCATATCGAAATGAATTATGAATTAGTTAAGAAGAGAATTATATCATTTAAATTGATAAGTCGAGAGCGTCATAAGACGAATTCCGAACTCTGAACTCTCCAATTTAAAAGTGGAAAATGTAAATGGGATTTCAAAGACATAAGAAATACAAACTATGATAGAAAACATAACTCATATCACAGCCATTAGAATATTTTCATAAACAATTCAAAATGCTTCTACATTGTATATTCACTTTAACTCCATGGATTTACAAAGTCTTCCTACTACGAGGGCAGACCCCTCTTCGATCCCTCTTTTTTTTATTTATCTTTGTAATAGTATATATAGGTAGATTACATCCGGGATTCAGAACGAATCATCTTCCCCAAAGTTCCAAAAATAGTTGTCGGTTACAAAAGAGTAACGTACAACAACCAAACTCCTATTTTATAGGGGACGTTATAAACAAAACTGACATATTCGGGGTTTTTTGCCTTGAAGGCCATTTGTCCATATTATTACAAAATTCTTTAACACACACTAAATTTATCCTGCAATCTATTTCATCTTGGAAATTTCTTCTTTTAACGTATCAAGCCATGCAGGTTGGTTTCCCCCAACGCTTTCGACCACCTTAGCTCTGATCCCTGTATTATGTCGCTTGCCCCGCTTCCTCTTTACCGCTCACTTGTAGCACCCGTCCACCTATCCGTTGATGATTAAATATTTCATGATGGGATTTAATCTGACCTCTTTATCTACTTCTAGCTCTATTGCAGGATCTGTATGAAATTTTGTTGCTAATATATGTGCGACCAACCTCTCTTTCTTCTTCACTAATGAATTCACCATATTAGTTGAAAATCCTAGTTCACTAGAGGCCGCTTGATCAACTTCATCCATTTTCCCAGTTTTGCAGAGAAATTTAGACTTGTCTCCCTTAATCATACAAAAATTAGGAAGCAGATCCTGTTTGAAATTACTCCGTTCAAAAATGAAGTGTTGATTGCTCAAAACAGAGTAATTTTATCTATGCTTTGAAGGATGGTTGTCATCGAGTGCCTAATCACAGATTACTGATAGAAGTACTTGTTCGAACAACAGCTTATCACACTCGGCTGTCAGTTTTGAATGATGAGCCTTCAGATCATCCTTCTGGCAGTGCTTACCCGACGTTGAACGACATAAAATACTCGAACAGTTGTACTGATGTGATTTGATAAGTCGTTAACTCTTCCCTTTTTGCACACGATCTTCGGAAGCGACATATATCAAATGATTTTCTAACATGTGGCATCGGGGTGATCTTGGGTGGTTTCAAGTCTACGTTCTTTTCCCCTCGATATGCACTTGGTGACGTCGTGTGTCCATGAGGTGAAACCATGGTATTTTCCCCGACCCACTCTCAAGTAATTAACCTCCGCGTTATTTCCTCACCCGATATGTCTCCTGATCGTCGATCTAGGTGGCTTAAGATCTATGGCCTCTCGGGTCCCATCACTCCTACATCTCCACTGAATTTAACCATGTCCTCCAGATATGACCCCACTCGCTAATCTAACACTCCTCTATACTGATTTAGCGTTCCGCCAAATCTCAAGATTTAGATTCCAAGAAATTATTATAGTGATAACATAGGCTCAAACTGGGGATGTTACTCTCCTTGTGAGGTAGAAAAGAACTTGTAGACCAGGTGTCGGATCCAATGGGTTGCTCCCAAAAAACGTGTGTGTACTATGCTCCAACATGTCACTAGTGTCTACTGAAAACCAAGCTCCACACACTATTATCCACTAGCTATTGAATACACCGCTAGAAATCTGACTGTATACACTACTAGAAATCCAAAAAAAAATCTTGAACAACAAACTCTTTTGCACTTACCTACCCTAAAATTGCTGAAATGATTGCTCAATCAAGTGATGCTAAAGTGTCAATGCAGCCAATCAAGCCATTGGCTTTCCGATTTTTTTTTCGCTCACAACTTTCTCAAGTAGGCAAACAAATGTAAAAGATGGAAGTTGAAAGAAAAAGTTGAATCCAAAACCCAAGCTTATGAATGAAACAAACTCCTCCTTCACCACAGATTGTAATAGGATGGCCACAGGATCTTGAAAATCATTAAAAATCATTTCTTCTTGACAAGCAAAAACAGAAAGACAAGCCTCCTTCATAAATGTTTGTTGTTCTTGTTCTATTTTTTCAATTCTGGGAACACTTTCAAATGAAATGCCAACAATAGGTTTGTCTAATATTCCATGCATATCAACAAAAACATTCATAAATCCTTGAACATCTTTAAATATGACAACCATACTATGTGCATCGGGGTTATCCTCTTGTTCATCAAATGGTTCTGATTTGGTTTTATTAATCTTCTGGAAATTTGCTTGAGTATTGTCATTTTGTCTCTCAAATGAATGAATGGAAATGAGTTTCTGCTCATAACCTTCTTGCAAATGTGAAAAGCGAACATCGTGTACTATTTCACAGTCTAGAGTTCCCATGGATGTATTTTCAAAACCATGATTTTTAAATGAATCAAACCAAACCACTACCTCTTCATTATATTTTTGTATTTCTAATTGAGAAATGACATACATTGTTTTGTTTCTTTCTTGAAACTCTATGTAATTTGTTTGTTCATTGCTTGAAGTTTCCATAGATGCAGTTTCAAAATCCTCATCTATGTCTAGGACATTTAGAAATTGGAGCACCACATCATTCTCAGGGGAGGAAAGGCATCTTTGAAACACTTTGCTTTGCTTGAAATATTGTTGCACACTTACATTCGTTTCGGAAGGAAGAAAATAACCTTTAACAACAATTTCTTGATCAAATTCATCTTCTTTTTCAGGCTGATAGCTGAGCACAAGCTGCAAATCTAAACTGAAGTAACCTTCCATGTGATCATCTGCATGATCAATAAACGTGTGAGAAGGTTGTTGGTCTTCTTCACAGATAACAATTTGCTCGTGTAAAACAATGTCATTGTGAATGCAATCAGACTTTCCTTGTTTCTATGTTATCTCATAATTTGCTTTCAACAATTTAAAAGAAGAACAACATAGAGGAAGATAGTTTTCATTTTCAAGTCCATTGCTTTCTTAATATTCTACATCATGTCTGGAGGATTTACAATTTGAAACATTATAAACATTTTGTTTCAACAATTTGAAAGAAAAAAAACATAATGGCAAGGTTCTTTTACCTGATTTAAAACCTTCTTCGTTTTATTCACTGTTGTCATATGCACAATTTTCAATTTATTTGGATGGTTGAACACACTCATTTTCAAATTTATCTTCAACCAGTGGCTGCAATTTTGAACTGACAAGACCTTCTACATAACAAGTGATAGAGGCATCAACCATATGAGAAGATTGTTGCAATATCTTATCAATTTGTTATGGTGAAACAGTAAGATTTGGCCTCAACAAACATTCATCTGCTTCAATGATAATGTTAGAATTTTCTTTCAATAATTTAAATGAAGAAAAACATAAAGGTAAAGAATTTCCTTCAGCTGATTCAGTACTTTCTTCTTTGTAATTGTGACATGTAGGTTGATTGCTTTCATGGCACTACTGAAAAAGGACATTTTTTGATAGAGAACATATAGATGGTTGTTCTAGAAAGTAAACATCGCAATAATCATCATATTCATCATATATAGGAAAATCAACAACATCTGTAATGTTATCTAACAAGAAAAAACTTGGAGCATCGACCTGCTCTTCAACAAACCGATTTGCAAACTCATTTTTTCAGCCGTCTACAAATGAATACATAAAACAATCACCCCTCTGCTTATCATGGAATGGATCAACACCTCCTCATTAAACAAGTGGAATATAAGTTTCTTCAAAATCATTGGCATTAAAAACTTCGAGAGGGCATATGATATCTTCAACTCTAGGCTCAAGATCCCAATCAACTGTTTCCTGTTCATATTCAATTTCATGTTCTTGAGCATCCGACCACTTGTTTTGAATCTGTTCACATGCTTGGATATTGTGTTGAATCTCCTGAGCATCACTAAACATTTTTTGTAAGGATTCAAGTCTTCTTTCCATCATAAGGAAAGACAAAACTGGATTCAGGGTTGTTGTATAATGGAGCACGGTAGCAGCTTCAGTGGGTTGAATTTCTTTGGGTAAATTGTAATAGAGGTTGGAAAACCTTCTATTGAATATAGAAATAACTTCATCGCTCTGCCTTTTTAAGCCTTTTTAAGGCATAGAACTCTTTAATCTGTAGATCCAAAGATTTCTTCCTGCCCCAAAACTTTAAAAAAACATTCTTCAATTCCTCCCATGAGCTAGTTGTCTCTGTCTGCAAATGTTTAAACTAGTATTTGGTGTCCCCTTTCAAGGATTGAAAGAAGGCCCTCATACAAACATCCTCATGGTCAATCTCAAACAAATCTATAAAATTCTCAAACCCTTGGATGTGTTTTTCATCTGATATGCCATCAAGTTCCCCGTCAAACACAGGTAGGTACTCATAGTACTTTGGAGGAAAATCATGTAGGATTTGAGGTAACTTTAAGGGTATGTATCTATGTTGAGTTTTGGAGGGTGTTGGATCAAGTACAGGAAATGAAATATCAATCTTGGTTTCATGATTATCATATGGTTCAGGTGGGATATTTTGATCGAAGTCACTAATAAACTGAGGAGATATTTGTATAATCTCAAGAGGAGAATATGCAATTTCAGTATAATCATGATCATTATTTGCATGTAGTAGGTGAAGGAAAATTTGTCTAGCTTGTTCAGGAAAGGACCAGAATCAACTTACAACAAACAATAAAATACTTTGGAAAAAATCCAATTTTAAGTACTTGTTTTCTTTCATAATGTCTTTTCATACCTCTGTCAAGGGATCTCATGTTCCAGGGGAGTCTCTGCATTACATTTGAAGCTTGAGTGGGGTCACCAATAATGTTTTGGAAGCTGGATTATGCATTGAGAGTGGAGTCGCCATTGAAAATTTAAATTTCTGGATTCTTCTACCAGTGGAATCACCTTCAAACTGATTTTTGATGTGTGGAGTCGCCAGAGAAAGAATACATCCAATGTGTGCCTAAGTGTATGATGCTCTCATACCTTAGAACTCAACTGTGCCATTCTTTCCCAAGGAAATTTTTTCAATTTCGTCCTCAACAACGACGTCAAAATGTTAGCACTCTGTAAATTTGTTCGGCTGATAGACCAATGACAGAGGTAACTATTTCAACCTATTTTAGAGTTGGGCACTAGCCTTCTCAACTCAGAGAGGGCTCTCTTGCGTCACTTGATATTTCTTTGGAAATCAGTGGCTAGATTCAGTTTGTTCGGGGGTTTTATACAATTTATGGCGAAGGAAAAGGGGGTGACACTTGGGTCTATGGATTCAAAAATGAATAAAGTAGTGGTAGGCCATTAGAACTATATAGAGGAGAAAGGCTAAATGAGGCAATGAGTCTAAGTTTTTAAAACTGAAATATGCATGGTGAAAGAGGAAAAGGGAAACAAATAATTGCATCAGAGCATATCAAAATGAATTATGAATTAGTTAAGAAGAGAATTACATCATTTAAATTGCTAAGTCGAGAGCGTCATCAGACAAATTCCAGAATCTTGACTCTCCAATTTAAAAGAGGAAAATGTAAATGGGATTTCAAAGACATAAGAAATACACACTCTGATAGAAAACACAACTCATATCACAGCCATTAAAATCTTTTCATAAATAGTTCAAAATGCTTCTACATTGTATATTCACTTTAGCTCCATGGATTTACAAGGTCTTCCTACTATGAGGGCAGGCCCCTCTTTAGTCCCTCTTTTATTTATTTATCTTTGTAATAGTATATATAGGTAGATTACATCTAGGATTCAGAACGTCCCCAAAGTTCCAAAAATAGTTGTCAATTACAAAAGAGTAACGTACAACAACCAAAATCCTATTTTATAGGGGACGTTATAAACAAAACTGACATATTCGAGGTTTTTTGCCTTGAAGGCCATTTGTCCATATTATTACAAAATTCTCCGACACACTAAATTTAGCCTGCAATCTATTTCATCTTAGCAATTTCTACTTTTAATGTATCAAGCCATGCAGGCTAGTTTTCCGCAGTGCTTTCGACCACCTCAGCTCCGATCCCTATCTTTTGTCTCTTTCTTTGCTTCCTCTTTATCGCTCACTTGTATCTCCTATCCGCGTATCCATTGATGATTAAATCTTTCATGAAGAGATTTCATCTGACCTTTTTATCTACTTCTGGCTCTGTTGCAGGATCTGTATGGAATTATTTTGCTAATATCTATGCGACCAACCTCTCTTTCTTCTTCACTGATGAATTCACCATATTAGTTGAAAATCATGGTTCGTTGGAGGCCACTTGATCATATTTATCCATTTTCCCAGTTTTGCAGAGAAACTCAGACTTGTCTCCCTTAATCATACAGAAATTAGGAAGCTGATCCTGTTTGAAATTACTCTGTTCAAAAATGAAGTGTTGATTGCTCAAAACAGAGTAATTTTATCTATGTTTTGAAGGATGATCGTTATCGAGTGCCTAATCACAAATTACTGATAGAAGTACTTGTCCGAACAACGACCTATCACACTTGGTCGTCAGTTCTGAATGATGAGCCTTCGGATCAACCTTCTGGCGGTGCTTACCCAACGTTGCACGACGTAAAGTACTCAAACAGTCGTACTGATGTGATTTGATAAGACGTTAACTCTTCCCTTTTCGCACATGATCTTCAGAAGAGACATATATCAAATGATTTTATAACATGTGGCATCGGGGTGAGCTTGGGTGGTTTCAATTCTACCCTATTTCCTCCCCGATATGCACTTGGTGGCGCCATGTGTCCGCGAGGTGAAACCATGGTATTTTCCCTGGCCCGCTCTCAAGTAATTAACCTTCGTGTTATTTCCTCGCCTGATATGTCTCATGATGGTCGATCTGGGAGGCTCAAGATCTATGGCCCGTCGGGTCCCATCACTCCTACATCTCCGTCGAATTTAACCCTGTCCGCCAGATATGAATCCAGCCACTAATCTAACACTCCTCTGTACTGATTTAGCGTTTCGCCAAATCTCAAGATTTAGATTCCAAGAAATTATTATAGTGACAACAATGTGTATTATGTATTGTCTTTTTGTAGTACCCACATCAAGAATGGTGAGGATATAAGTAATTCCTTTCAATATACCCCACTTCAATATAATTATAAAATCATGGTGGGAGATGATTCACTTAATTCCATAGAGACCTACTACCCTAATTCTAATTATGTCCCTCATCCACTCCCATGGTTGAATCCATTGTGGACAAGTTCTTCTCAAATCTTTCCATTGGTGTTGATATTGCACAAAAATCCTTTGTATCGTTAATGTTTACCTAAGATAAGTTTCAATTCACAATGCTACAATATTACTAAATTTTTATAGCAATAAGAAATGGTGGATATTGTAATGTCCCCACTTTGGGACATCATCACAGGGCAGATACTTATGATGACCAGAGTAGCCAGATGGATGTTATAGCAAGTACAGGGGTATTTGAGAGGCATTGTGGGGTCCAGTTGGCATTTATCATCATATTCCATCATTATGAGCCATTCCACACAGGTTGGATTTGGTTTCGTTCCATTCTGACGATTTCCATGATTTTGACTATTTTGAGCTATAAGTTAATTAAAATCACCGAAGAGGTCATTTTGGGCACATTACTTGGAGGAACCTCTCAGTGTAGTAGCTCATTGGAATCGGGAGGAGCAACACTACAGGATGGGATGGCTAGAAGTGAATTTCAGTGGCCAGGGAAGCCACAAGGAGAGATAAAGAGATTTTCATAGGTAAAAAGGTTAATTAATTAATTAAAGTGATTTAATTAATTAATTAAATATTGATAAAATGAAAGTCACTTTGGAGGGACAAGGTGAGCCAAAAAGTATAAAAGGAAGGCAAGGTCCTCTACTCATAATTCATGTATGATCTTATTTTGATTTTTGGCTTCTAGCTAGTGAGCCCAACATTGGGGGTTTTGAGGGTTTTGACTTAACAAACCCTAGAGGACGATTCGGTGGTGAAATATTCCACCTAGCTTGTCCCAAGATTGGTCTCGGAGATGCAATACTCTCCCACACCATTCTAGTCAGATCTACATCGGTGCATGAGCTTCTACACAACCACAGGCACAGGAAGAGGAGGAGGGCGCACCATTGTGGGTTTCCAGCAAGGGGGGTGCACCATCTTTGGAGAGATATTCGTTGTAGGAGATTGGCAGGGCCGTTGAGGATTCTATCACTTGGGTTTTCATCACAGGGACTTGGACATCAGATCTAAAGCTTTTTGAGATAATTTTATGGCTCAGGTTATTTCTTGAGCAGTGGGGCGAATTGAAGAGAAGGAGGGCATTTTTGAGATCTAGATCTAGTCCGTTTGGAGGGGATACACTTCAGATCTGACCCTGAGACTTCACCTAGTGACTTGCATTATCCCAATCTATATTTATGGAGAGTTTCAGAGCATTTGGAGGCCTTCTTCAATAGGGTCGAATTATTTAGGGCTTTAGTCATGCAGTGGGGTGCACCGATCAGTGGGGGATTTCAAATCTACAGAGATTGAGAGGGATCTTGGAGATTTGGGCACCTGGGTTGTTCTTACCATCACCCGATCTATCAGTTGACATATTTCTTAGGGTGATTGGACAATTTTGGCAACAGGGCCGAGTTATTGAGGGTCTCAGCCTTCTATTGGAGCTTGGCATTCTTCAGCTGGAGAGTTTGGCATTCAGATCTGCTTGTATTGATCTTCATTTCTTATTCATCCGTTGGAGGCATCTTTTGTATTAGCGGGAGCATTTTGTAGCAGCTCTTATCTATTGTCTATCTTCATAGCCATCTGTTGATCATTCCAGATCGACATCTTCATTGTAGTAGGTTTCTCTATTTTATGAATAAAGAAGAATTGAGATGTTTTGGCTTGTCTATCTTATTGCATATGGTTGAGGTATGTTCCATGGTTATCTCTTTCTGTTATTTTCTGCATACACAAATATAAACACATCTAAAAAGTAGATCAGTAAAGTGCTTGACGAAATACCTAACTCAGAAAAAGTTTTAAAAAGACACCAAGACAGTGATGATCCTTGCATAATGGCTTGGGATCATTACAATGGTATCAGAGCTTAGATTCCTGCCAACCAGTGGGGATTAGTAGAGTTACAATAAGATGGATATTCTTATCAGGATTGAGGAGTGTGAAAGGGAATATAAAACCATCAATAATTTCAAAGGGCTCATAACATTCCAATGGTTCCCATCCTATAAAAATCCTAGTTGGAGCAAAAAGAAGATTGCAGGTGGGCTCAAGGCAATCGAGGAAATTGTAGCAGACTTTGGGTGGAATACCACGCCCACTAGGAGGGAAAAACAGAGGAACCCCATACCCAGTAAGAGCATGCAACGTTGCTACAGTTGCAAGGTGCCTTGGGAACCTGATCATATGTGTAGGGGTAAGGGTAAGAAGCATATTGTTGAGGTACGAGAGGATAGTGATGATGAGGCATGTGAGGATGGATCAATTGAGGCTTATCTGGGGCAGTCCGATGATGATAGTGACTCTTGCATAGAGGCTAGTGATAGTGACTCTACCTCAGAGGATAGTGATGATGACTCTTGCACGAAGGCTAGTGGTGCTTGCACGATTGCGGAGGAGGATGGCCCTTGTGTAGTGGATAGGCAGCTAGATGGACAGGATGATAGCACCAGTGTCTCAGCAGACATATCACATACCATTGATGACCTTACGCCTCAGCAGTGTGGTGACACCAGTGAGGAGTCACACGTGTTAGAACCTAGAGATGATGAGCTTCCTATGGGGGCTGTGGCACATCTGTCACCTGTTCAGACACTCATGACAGCCACATCACATGAGGAGATCAGTGGCACGATAGGTACGATGGATGAGCTTAGTGTGAGGGATGCACGCCATGGACAGGTAGACCCACAAGTCCAAGAGGAGGTACAGGACGTACAGGGAGTTGACCTCACACATTCAGGTCAGCCAGAGGAGATGGAGTCACAGCTATTGGAGACTCCATTAGTTGAGCAGGTTGCAGAGGCTGATAGATTGATGGAGCACTTACTTCCAGGATCGGCCTGCATTAATGAGGATGCACTCTTTAGTAGTCAGGATGACCATAGCATGTGTCTGGACACAGCTATATGGGATCCAGGCGTACAGGATAGTAGCAGGTTGAGTGCACAGGAGGATACAGCTGCTCATACAGGATACAGTGTGAGTCAGGGGGAGATGGCATCTAGTGATGGGATGCAATGGCATACAGGAGTACCCAGCAACACAGGAGACAGTGGATAGTTCAACACGACATCTTATGCAGAGGGTGTTTTTGGGGATTCCAGAGTTGACACTAGCAGGACTGACACTAGCATTGAGGGGTCTGAGATGGCACCTCAGCATGACCATGATCAGGAGTCACACCACGTAGCAACACAATTGAGAGTTAGTGAGGCTATGATAATGGCAGCCACTAGACGTATGGATGACATGCATGCAGTGATGGCAGATTACCGTTGGAGAGCATCAGTGGCACAAGGTAGCTCAGATGGAGGATTTTCCATGGATGATTTTCACACTCTCCGGGAGAGAGTATCTGTGATCAGGACTGACTACCAACAGTTCTTGACAGACAGGGATTATCTACTGAGGGTTGGTGAGATCTATCAAGAGGCTTTGAGGGAGCAGGAGTTGGAGATGGTTCAAATCACTCAAGAGTTGGAGAGCACTCGAGGATTCTTGAGAGGCACATAGAAAACCCTTCAAGAATCAGAGTCTAGATCAGTTGAGTCTCTTGAGGAGGTTTGTCAGAGATCCACTTCATCGGTATTAGTAGACACTCAAATGTATCAATCAGTCCCGATGCTAGGAAATGTTGATGATCTAGTAGAGGAGCACCAGATGATGGATGACACTTCCATTCGTGTTTTGAGAGCAGTTGACCTCCATGTAGAGGTTGATCCAGCAGTATGCCCAAGATCTATGATGCAACATGAGTCTGTAGGAGACGACATGGGTAGGCCGGAGCATACAGTGAGGAGTGCTAGCCCACAGAGACATGCTGAGTTGTATGATGAGATTCAGAGGGGTATAGTGCCTCCCAGGGAGGAGATGCACTTAGGGGAGTATGCGGATGTCACTCATTCACAGCAGCACATAGTTGTGGGGGATCACCTTCACCGTTTCAGCAGTTGCATGGGTGATGGGAGATGGAGATTGGTTTACCAGCAGTTGGAGGAGTTAC
>ML790633.1:124569-153928 GCA_009831015.1 Picea engelmannii | reverse complement strand
ATATCTTGGAACCATGGGGAAATTGATCTATATATGACCTTCTATATTATAGATTGTACACCATACTTCCTCCCTACTATTGTACATTACTTTTTCTAGCTCTTAAATTTTCTCAGAAAATGATATTAACTTGTATTAAAATTTATCCAATCCCCGGGACAACCCTAGATTGGATGATTCAATGAGTCTCTTAATGGACTCAAGCCACATTGAAAATTCTAATATTTTTTTTCATGTAATAATTTTTTATTATTACAATGCTAAGGTAACAAGCCATCGATAATCCACTCCTTATCCTAGACCTCCTCGATAATGAATAATTGGCTCATTACATCTTGGAAGCACTGGTCATACTCACTTATAGTTTATTTGATCCTCTGTTTAATCTCTTTTAATCAACAATCCTTTATTGCTCATACTTCATCTTTGTGAAATTTTAATGTCATGTCTGTTGTTCAATTTCAACATTCTTTGCATCCACCATTGTCAATATTTCAAGCAACTTGAGCTTCCAAATCCTCCATCAAGTCCTTTCACCTCCCATGTTGGGGTTACACTTCCATCTAAATGAGGCTTGGGAGAATACCTTGTTCCACCATTACCATCTTCAATTGCACATGCATTTACTCAATCAATATTATGTCTGGTACTTGCTTGAAATATTCTAGTACTTTGGTCAAAGATTGATCACATTCCACCATGAATTCCAAAGCATAACATTCAACATAGAATTTTAACCAAAATTGAATAACTCAAGGTCAAATTATGGTCATACAATGAGATATTTAACAAATTATTACTAGTCCACCCAATTCTTAGCTATGAAAAAAATGATAATATTGCTTCTCTACAAATATTTCCAACTATTAATGTAGATTTTCTTGAAAATTTGCCCAAAAAGTCTCGTGTAAACACACAAAAAAGTGCTTCTCATGTAGATTTTTTTTTAAAACCTACAGGAGGCATGGCAATAGCAACGAAAGTTCGTCGCAAGACATTGATGAGTTTTTACTCTGCCAAGAGTTTTCGTTGCTATTTCCACGATTTTTCGTTGCACCTTTCCACGCTTTTTCATCGCACATATGGCATCTGTGTCGTAAGATGTTGGTGAGTTTTTACTCTGCTAAGAGTTTTCGTCGCTATTGCCACGATTTTTCGTCGCACATTTCCACGCTTTTTCACCACATGTATGGCATCTGCGTCGTAAGTTGTTGGTGAGTTTTTTACTTTGGCATGGTTTTTCGTCCCTATTGTGACAATATTTCGTCACTATTGCCATGATTTTTAAGGTAAACCTATCTTGAGGATGATGACACATGGAAGCCTTATGTCGTCATTGTTTCCACAAATACCTGGTTCGTGGATATAGCGACGAAAAAATTTCCACGAAAAATAGTCTTTGCTTTCCTGGAAAGTGCGACGGATATCTGTGGCAATAGTAATGAAAAACCGTGGCAAATTTGGTGACAGATCTGAAGAAGTTGAGGGACTCTAATCCAATAGACTCGTCTATGTATCGACAATTGATTGGCTCGTTAATGTATTTGGAGAATACTTGGTCGAATATTTGTTTTGTGGGACGTTTAAGTTATGATGTACAACTGCATGGATTTATCGATTCAAATTGGGTAGGGAGTGCAGATGACAAAAGTGCTACATGGATATGTTTCAGTTTGAGCTTTTCCACGATGTCATGGGCTAGTAGGAAAAAAAATTATGTTGCACTCAACACTGCAAAAGAAGAGTATATTGCAGTTGGTAATGCTTGTACAAAAGTAGTGTGGCTCCGTAAGTTGGTTTATGGACTATCTGATCAGGTGTTGGATTCGACCATGATATGTTGTGCTGATCAGAATTGTGTGAAGCTTTCAAAAAACTTGATGTTTCATGACAAGTCGAAGCACATTGAGATAAAACATTATTTTCTTCGTGATAATGTCCAAAGAGGAGAAGCGGTTCTCTAGTATATCTCCACAGATGAGCAAATAACATATATTTTGGTAAAGCCTATGTCCAAGATGAAAAGTTTGCATACTTAAGGGACAAGTTGGGGCTCGTGGAGATGACTTCCTTATTGAAAAAGGAAGTAATTACTTCCAGGTTGGGAGGGAGCACTTATATGTTATTGATTTATGGAAAACAATTTTCCAGTTCGGAAAATGGTCCAGGTTGGGCAATTCCTTTCAAGTTCAGAAAGTGGTTCGAGATTTTTGAAGGACATTCATTTTCCAGTTCGGAAAATGGTCCAGATTGGACAGTCATTTTCGTAATGAAAATGGTCTGATAGATTGTTGATGTACCATAGACAACAATTCCCCTTGTGGCCAGTGTGGGAGAATGGTCTAGCACATTCATTCTTCTTGGAAGTCACTCTGAGTAGTGGTCAAGTAGGATGGTATGCCTCGTCAAGCAGTCATTATTTCGAAGTTCACAGTTGTGAGAAGTTTCGAAGAATGGTATGTTTTGGAGGTTGGTGCACAACAATCATTTCCATAGGAAATGGTCCAGATATTCATTCCCTGTGACAAACTCATTCTCTCCAGGTTGCACTGTAATTAGTGTTGGAGGAATGGCCTAGATAGGTGAATGGTCCAGGTTCAACAATCAGGGACAAACATTCCCTAGGGCAGACTCATTCTCTCTAGGTTGCACTATGATTAGTGCTAGAGGAATGGCCTAGTTAGGTGAATGGTCTAGGCTTAGAAATCAAGGACAATTATTCTTCTATGCTTGGGAAGAATAGTCTAGATAGCCCATGGATGATGTTTTACTTTCTGAGGGCATATGCTCTTCCATATCTCACATATGTGAGTGGAAGAATGGCCCATATGACTCAGTTTGTATCATGATATTGTTATGCAGGCTGATATTAGATGATATGATTGTTGTGGAGACTGTATGTCTCTGGACAACAATTGTATGCTACTGTGGTAGATGTGTTCCACTGGTTGTGACTATGTGTCACTGGTTAGTAGTCATGTGCTACTAGGTGTGGTTTTGTACCACTGGATAGTATTTGTATACTACTATGGATAGACACAATTGTGCTCTATTGGATGGCATTGCTCTGATTTCCATGGATACTACCACTAGTGTTGTAGATGATTGCCAGCTAGATGGATAGTCAATGAGTTGATGGAAAAACATTATCCAGGCAGAGAATGGTCCATGCATGACAAATTGTTGGTGGACAAACATCCTTCCTGTGGAGGATGGTCCAGGTTGAAAGATTGTTTGTGGACAAACATTCTCCCTATGGAGAATGGTTCAGGTTGATAGATTGTTGATGTACCATGGACAACTATTCTTCTAGTAGATATGACCGGATTAGAAGAATGGTTTGTCTCCCTGAGTTCACAGTAGTAACCAGAGTGGAGAGATTAGTACAGGACATACATTTTCCCTGAGTTCATAGTAGTGGTCGGAGGAACAATGGTCCAAGGCAGTGATTCTTCTAGGATGTATGTCTGGATTAGAAGAATATTCCTTGTAGCCCATGGCATGGCTTCTAGTATCTATTGGAACAATTATTCTTCTAGGACATATGTCCTGATTAGAAGAATGGTTCTTGTATCGCTCTATGGAGTGAGTGACTTATTCAACATCATGCCCAATTACTCAGATGGAGTATGGCTTTGAGAGATGATGTAGTGGATGTTATCAGATGATACTGATAGTGATGATGTTGCTTGTGAGTTGATCTACATGATCATGAGATAGTCTATGTGGCTATGATGATGCTATCGGTTGAATGGTCTGTTTGTGCTCAATACCATTTCCTTTAAAACTGCCCTAGATAGGAGGGAGTGTTGATATTGTGGTAACTACGGGAGGTATTAACCTCCATGTGTAACCTTTGACAAGACTAGAATATTTTGGGAAGCAAGAGAAACCTTAAAACGTTGGATAATAACCCTAGAAGACAAGTCGACTCAAGAGAATATTTAATATTGAGTTATTAGCCTCCAGAAAGGGAAGTCGGCCCAGTCAAGTGAGATAGAGCAATATAAATAGAGGGTGCTACAACTCATTTGTCAGTCTTACTCTCACAACTGCATAAGACTAGTGGTGTGCAAGTTTGGAGAGGGAGTGCAGCTGCAACTGCTGCATCTGGGATTTTGGCTTTTGGTTGGACTTTCTTCTTGGTCTTTGGTTATTATTTCTTGGTACTCTAGCCTTTGAGAAAGGTGTGCTACCTTGGTTGGCTATTGGTTTTCTTCTGGAATTATTCTGTCTATCAAGCTTAAGGTGCTCAGGGGTGGCCTTTGTGCCTATGGTTGGGTGACAATATTGCTATATTATCTATGGAAAACAAGCACATCTCTTTATTTCTAACATCCACCACATCAACTGGCCTCTGAAAGACATTGGGTCTTTCTCCATGAGGTACAATTCAGGGATTATGGTGAGTGTCATTTCAACATTTGATGCATTTGAGTTTGTTACATCTATTACTATTTTTTATTATGTGACATTTTCTTGGACATTGTGCTCTTTGCCATGTTTCACCTTGGTGGTTGATATTGTGCCCTAGTAAGTGGGTCACCCTTAGGGATAGGTATGCTACTGGGAGGCCTGTTTGACAAGTCATCGTACCATTCCCAACCATACTTGCCACTTTCCACTCTTTATCCCCTCATCTCCTCATCTTTTGGGGTTTTCAGGTGTACTAACCCAAGAAGGGGTTGTCCCTCACTTCATGGGAAGAAGGGGTTGAAGGCCCATAGCCTTGTGGCTCGAAAAAGATAAAAGAATGATTATGAACCTTCCAGATGCTTTCCCAAAGAGGTCTTGAGAGCAATGAAACACTTCTCTTAAAAACTCAAAGATCTGCAAAAGAAAACAGATAAATATAAATATCCCCACTTGTTGAGGTGTGTACACTCATGCATTGTCCCTTTCTTTCCTTGCATATGGCACTATGTGTACCTCTAGCTTCAAGTGGCCTTGTGGTGCTTCCCCCCATGCTAATCGATTTCACTCTAGGGAGTACCCAAGTTTTTGGATCATTAGTTAATTAAGGACAATGAATGGGCTTGGAAAAAAGATGCATTGAAAACGAAGGTGCATCACACCCTCTACAAAGGCACCCATACATGAGACACTACAATCCCATGTATGTCACGAATCACATGCCCAAAATTATTCCCCTCATCCATAACACATCATCAACATGACTTAGAAGGAGGTCCCCTTGGGAAACACCCCTAAACTTAAGGGACGATTAACCCTATAGGTCATTTTGTCAACCCTCCCATACTCAAACTTGGTAAATTGCATAGGGTCTTTGAGCATGAGTTTATTTCTATGAGGCAATTTGGACGTACTTGCTTAGATGGCTCTTTTATTAATTTGATTTACTCATCATGATGCTTTGACTTGAGATCCTTGGAGGGCATATCCATTTGTCTTTGCAGGACCCAGTTGGTGGAAAGTTTTGAAGGAACAACCCTAGCTTGGGCTTCCATTGGGTTTCAAGCCCACAGGTTGGATAGCAAGGGCCCACATTTTGGATGACGAAGATGTGCCTTTGGAGGCCTAGAAGACACCTTGCCCAACCCCCACATGCCAAACAAATTTCCTAGGAGGGGAAAAACGTCATTATTTGGGGCTTGACGTCACTTAGGGTTAGGGTTGGTGGTGATGGAGTTATTTTTCATTAACATTTGGCATCATTTGATGGAGAGAGCATGATAGTGCATGAGGAGAAGGCCTTTGGAGGCCAAATGTTCCATCCCCAACTCCCACGATTTGCTAAATATGTCAAAACGTTGCCCTAAAGGGGTGACATCATCTTATTTTCGGGTTTATAATGTGTAAAAGTGTAAATTAAATATTATTATTTGGTTTAAGGTGTAAGATAAGGGTTGTTGACCCCTTACTTATGTTTTACCCTAACTAAGTGGACAAACTATGTTTTAAACATTTTGTATAAATAGAGATCATGTGAATCTCATTTCATAACATAACTCTCCCATTGTGAGAAGTATTTGGCTGAAATTTGCGCCCTCCTTCAGGCAACCTCTTCTCTCTTGTGCTTTGTCTTGGTTTCTTATTGTTATTGGTGGAAGAAGTAGTGCGCTACTTCTCTTGGAGCTTTTCTTTAGCATTTATGGCATATTTATCTTGGCAAGAGGAGGTTTATCTTGTCATTTCTTAGACCAAGTAAGGATTTATATTATTGATGCTTCATTTGCTTGGTTACAAGTTTGATATGCTAGATTTCTTGCGGAATATTAGGATTTATAATCCCACCATTATCTATCATTTTTGTCTAGAAATTATTTGTTGCACAATGTCTTACTAGGAGAAGTAAAAGGGTTTACACCCTCCTAGTATCTCCTAGTTAGCATTTTCTTGCCTTGGGGAGTAAGAGGGTTTATACCCCCAAGGAGATAGAATTTCTAGCTATTTATTTACTTGACTCCATATCCTAATAGCTAAAGACACTAGTATAATTGCATTGGACAAATAAAATCATGCATTGGTTCACGTGAAATTTCATGATTTGGAGGTTGTCTCAATTGGAATCAATTCATTGCTCTATAATGCTTGGTTGAGCCATTAGGGCATCACCTTTACCTAAGTACTTCTTCTTTTTGTTATAAATTTTCATCTAGAGCCATTAGGGCTTCAAAAACCCTAACACAGTTTCATTTATAACTTGCATTTAAACCGTGGAAAGTTGCTAAAAGTTTGCCATAGTAATCTCCTAAGTCTAGCGCACTTTTTGGGTGGATTATTGGCAAGTTTTGATGATTGATTTTACTGCTTTAACAATTTGTTTGCTACAGCCATAAGGCTGCAAAATATCTCTGAAAACACCTTTTATTACAACCTTCTTTCATTGCTAAAGTCTCGTGCTTTCATTCTTGAGTATTACTAATGTTTATCTAGCTTATCTCTTACATCATCTGTTGGACTTATAGCAATTTTTTAGCAGCATTAATACTTACTTTCTTGCTAATATACATTGTTGTTTATTGCTGCAATTAGGGACAACAAACCTAACTTTCTTTTCCACCTAAAATTATACATATATGCTTGGTTTGTTCTTGTGTCTCGGACAGGTACATCATTCTTTGCAGGTGTTTTTATCTCTTGGAAACCTTTGGCTACCACCCAAAATCTTTCCCAAGCCTATCTGCATATTCCATCTTGACCTATAGGGGGAATTTCCTTCATCTCTTCACTTTCCATCTCATATACCCAAGGGTCACTAGGATTCCCCCCTTGAGTTGATTCTATCATCTCTAAAGTGACGAGAATACCTGCCTAAGGTGACAGTGGGTAGGTGTTTTCTAAGTAGTCACCATTTGGTGGTTGGGTCGAACTTTGCCAAACCTACAACTTGTGCAATAACAATTCCGAGATGGACAAGTGTTGTTCATGCCTAAAGGATCTAGCTCAGACATAACAGTGGTTCTTGTAGTTAGAGAGAGCAACCTGTATAGGCTAAAGGGCCAACCTATGCGAGTGATGACAAGCAACAACATAGTGACATAGGACAAGGAGTAAGTAGGTCCAAAGGTTGTGCAAACTTAGCGGGAGTCAGAATTCAGAGGAAGTCGACCTTCAGGATACGGTGGGAAGGAGGAGCCTTCCAAGCCTATTAGAAATTAAACTTCAGAGGGAGTCAACAAGCTCAGAGAGAGAGCCAGTCGTCCAGAGGAAGCCAACCTTCAGGTTCAGGTGGGAGAGAGGAGTCTTCCAAGACTGTCAGGAAGGTGTCGTGGGTTGAGGAAGCCAAGAAGGAAGCTCAAAAGCAGAAGGCTTCTAGAAGCAAGGTGTTTTCCAAGAAGGGTCCATGTCATTCAACAAGAATTGCTTGTGTTAGTGGGAGCAACTATGGTAGTGGATCCATTATCGAAGTGAAATCCACTTCTAATGTGGGAGAAATATCTACTTACAGGTGATGATGGATGGAATACCTCCCTCGTTAAGAGGGAGTGTTGATGTTTTTTAGCATCATGAGGTATTCCCATATTGGCCATGGTGTCGGGCATGTGGGAATCTTTGATGGCACTCACATTGCATTTTTCACCATTGTTTCAAGTGGGGGCTTGTGTTAGGGCTTCACACCCACATGGAGGAATAAACAAGTCTAATTTAATGTTGAGTTTAATGGAGGGGTTTTTAAAGTAAGTTAAAGGCTTCTAAACTCACTTTGGACTCCTATAAAATGAGAGGCAATGTGAGGATACATTGTGACATTATGGAGTTAGCATTAGTGAGTGAGCACATGTGCCAAGGAGATTGGGAGGAAAAATTTCAGCAAAGGAAATTCTTCACTTCTGCCAATCTGGCCTAGTGTTTCCAGACATTCTGTTTTCTGATTTTATGTTGAGGAAGGACAGTTGCACATGCAGCACAGACAGTCTGTAAGGCTGACGTCAGCATTTTGTACCATCCATACAACATGTTTGCAAGTTGCAAGGGTTTTTACAGAATTTGTTGAAAGTTGTAATTTTGCTAGGACGATTGTTTTGTTCTTAGAAATTCTCAATCAAAAAACTTTACAGAACATAAATTTTTGTGTCTCATATGTATGGATGAGAACATAAATTATTGTGTCTCATATGTATGGACGATTTCTCTCTGATCTTTTTGTTTCCGCTGCTGTAATTTTTTGCCAAAATTTCAGCGTAGAATTATTCAGTGATAATAGCCCTAGTTTACTATTTGAGGTCACTTGGAAGTAATTCTCAGATCTGAAATTGTGTGCATTTAATTGCCCTAGTTGAAATTTTGACATGGTTTTAGAGCATAGGTTCTAGAGAGAGAAAGGGTCATCTTCTTGAGACACAAGTGGTTGCAGATTTTTTGTTGCAATTTTTTTTGTTTTGGGCAAGTCACAATGGTGGGAATTCTCAAAGTTGAGGATAGGTTGGAAGGGGCCACTAATTTCGAGTCCTGGAAGGCTAGGATTCTTCTTCTCTTTGAAGAATATGATTTCAAATAATTACGTTGAGAAGGTGATTCTAGATCTAAATTATCCACAGGAATTGACATCCCATAGGAAAGAGAAAGTGAAGACCAAGTGGGTGTTGTTGGATTTTGAGAAGGATCACTTGATCCCTCATATTTCCAAGAAGATGAAAACCAATGCGATGTATGAGGCTTTGGTGAGCTTGTACCAAAGCGGAAATTTGAAACGAAAGTTGATTTTGAGGCACCAAATCTGATATGTTGAGATGTCCAGTGCAGATATAGTTGCTAGCTACCTCATGAGGATAACTCATATTCGTGATCAGCTTGCAGTCATTGGTGAGGTAGTTGATGGCATAGAGTTGTTGAATGTGGCATTAAATGGTTTTCCTGGGTCATGGGAACCATTTTTGAAGGGGATTTGTGCACGAGAGAAGTTGCCACCATTTGACAAGATGTGGACCGATTGCATCCAAGAGGAGGCTCGGATAGAGTCCAAGACTGGAAATCAGATAGGTAGCGATGATGAGAACATGGTCCTAGCTGCTCGTGCTAGGAAAGGCAAAGGAAATGGTTCATGGAAGGAAACAGGGAGAGAGGCATCTTAGATGAGGAAGGACCTTAGCAAGGTGAAGTGTTTTTCTTGCCATGAGCATGGTCATTATGCTTCATAGTGTCCACAACGGAAGAAAGGGAGTAGGGAGAAACATGCACCATCAACAGAGGTGTATGTGGTTGCATATAGGCTTCATACGGAGTTCTTATTGGTCTCTGCCCTTTCTGGAGAAGTTTCTGGTGGTGGAACTTGGTTTGTGGATAGTTAAGCCACGTGTCATATGACAGGAGCATGAGAGTTGTTCGAGAGTTTCATAGAGTATTACTCAGATTTGTATGTGGGACTTGGCATGGTTACCAAGCATGCAATGCAGGGATCTAGAACAATGTCATTCTGGATGGGGTCGGGAGATGTGTTGTGAGTGACAAATGTGCTATGGGTGCCAAAACTAAGGAAGAGTGTGCTCTCAGTCTCAACAATTGAGGAGAGGGTTTATGCGGTTTTATTCCAAGATGGACGGGTGTTGTTCATGCCTAGAGGAGCTAGCTCAGACACAGGAGTGGTTCTTGGAGTTAGAGAGAGAAACTTGTATAGGATTAAGGGCCAGCCTATGTGAGCGATGGCAAGCAACAACAAAATGATAGAGGACAAGGAGCAGGTAGCTCCAAATGTTGGGCAGACTCAATGGGAGTCAGAATTCATAGGAAGTCAACCTTCAACATCCGATGGGGACGAGCCTTCCAAGTCTGTTAGAAATTAGACTTTAGAGGGAGAGTCAGTCGTCTAGAGGAAGTCAACCTTTAGGTTCAGGTGGGAGAGAGGAGTCTTCCAAGACTGTTAGGAAGGTGTCATAGGTTGAGGAAGCCAAGCAGGAAGCTTAGAAGCGAGAGGATTCTAGAAGCAAGGTGTCTTCCAAGAAGGGTCCATGTCATTCAAAAGGAATTGCTTATATGTCAGCGGGAGCAACTCTGGTAGCAGACTCAATATCAAAGTTAGAGCCACTTCTAGTGTGGGAGACAGATCTACTTCTAGGTGATGGTGGATGGAATACCTCCCTCGTTAAGAGGGAGTATTGACATTTTCGTAGCATCATTAGGCATTCACATTGGTCGTGGTGTCAAGCGTGTGGGAATCTTTGATGGGACTCACATTGCGTTTTTCATTTTGGCAAAAACTCTTTTTGTTTGGAGTGGGGGCTTGTGTTGGGGCTTCACACCCACAGGGGGGAATAAACATGTCTAATTTAATGTCGAGTTGAGTGGAGGGCTCCTTAAAGTAAGTTAAGGGCTTCTAAATTGACTTTGGACTCATATAAAATGAGAGGCAATGTGAGGAGACATTGTCATATTATGGAGTTGGCATAAACGAGTGCGCATATGTGCCAAGGAGATTGGGAGGCAAAATTTCAACAAAGGAAATTCTTCACTTTGGCATATTTAGCCTAGGATTTCTGTACATTATGTTTTCTGATTTTATGGTGAGGAAGGACAGTCCCATGTGTGGTACGCACTGTCTGTACGGTCCGTACAGTCTGTTCGAATGACGTCAACAGTTTGTACATGACGTACAACAAGCCATAAAATTGGTCGTACAACAAGTTTGCAAGTTGGAAGGGTTTTCCCAAAATTTGTTGAAAGTTGTAATTTTGCTAGGATAGTTTCATCCTCAGGAATTCCATGAGCGATGGCAAGCAACAACAAAATGACAGAGGACAAGGAGAAGGTAGCTCCAAGTGTTGGGAAAACTCAATGGGAGTCAGAATTCATAGGAAGTCAACCTTCAACATCCGGTGGGGAGGAGCCTTCCAAGTTTGTCGGAAATTAGACTTCAAAGGGAGTCGACAGGCACAAAGGGAGAGTCAGTCGTCCAAAGGAAGTCAGCCTTTAGGTTCAGGTGGGAGAGAGGAGTCTTCCAAGACTATCAGGAAGGTGTCATGGGTTGAGGAAGCTTAGAAGCGAGAGGATTCTAGAAGCAAGATGTCTTCCAAGAAGGGTCCATGTCATTCAACTGGAATTGCTTATGTGCCAGTGGGAGCAATTGCAGTAGCAGATTCAATATCAAAGTTAGAGCCACTTCCAATGTGGGAGACAGATCTACTTCTAGGTGATGGTGGATGGAATACCTCCCTCCTCGTTAAGAGGGACTATTGACGTTTTTGTAGCATCATGAGGTATTCACATGGTTGTGGTGTCAAGCATGTGGGAATCTTTGATGGCACTCACATTGCATTTTTCATTTTGGCAAAAACTCTTTTTCTTTGGAGTGGGGGCTTGTGTTGGGGCTTCACACCTACATGGAGGAATAAACAGGTCTAATTTAATGTTGAGTTGAGTGGAAGGCTCATTAAAGTAATTTAAGGGATTCTAAATTGACTTTGGACTCATATAAAATGAGAGGCAATGTGAGGAGACATTGTGATATTATGGAGTTAGAATAAGTGAGTGCGCAGATGTGCCTAGGAGATTGGGAGGCAAAATTTCAACAAAGGAAATTCTTCACTTTGGCAAATTTAGCTTAGGATTTTTGGACATTTTGTTTTATGATTTTATGTTGAGGAAGGACGGTCCCATGTGTGGTACACACATTCAGTATGGTCCGTGCAGTATGTTCGACTGACGTCAACAGTCTATACATGTCATACAACAGGTCGTAAAATAGGTCGGACAATAGGTTTGCAAGTTAGAAGGGTTTTTTCGGAATTTGTTGAAAGTTGTAATTTTGCTAGGAAAGGCAAAGGAAATGGTTCCTGGAAGGACACAGGGAGAGAGGCATCTTAGATGAAGAAGGACCTTAGCAAGGTGAAGTATTTTTCTTGCCATGAGCATGTTATTATGTTTCACACTGTCCACAAAGGAAGAAAGGGAGCATGGAGCAACATGCACCATCAACAAAGGTGTATGTGGTTGCAGATAGGGTTTAGATGGAGTTCTTATTGGTCTCTGCCCTTTCTGGAGAAGTTTCCAGTGGTGGAACTTGGTTTATGGATAGTTAAGCCACGTGTCATATGACAGGAGCACGAGAGTTGTTCGAAAGTTTCATAGAGTATGATTCATGTTTGTATGTGGAACTTGGCATGGTTACCAAGCATGCAATGCAGGGATCTAGAACAATGTCATTCCGGATGGGGTCGGGAGATGTGTTGCGAGTGACAAATGTGCTATGGGTGCCAAAAATCGGGAAGAGTGTGCTCTCAATCTCAACGATTAAGGGCCAGCCTATGTGAGTGATGGCAATGGTGGGCAGACTCAATGGGAGTCATAATTCATAGGAAGTCAACCTTCAACATCCGATGGGGAGGAGCCTTCCAAGTCTGTTGGAAATTAGACTTTAGAGGGAGTCGACAAGCTCAGAGGGAGAGTCAATCATCAAGAGGAAGTCAACCTTTAGGTTCAGGTGGGAGAGAGGAGTCTTCCAAAACTATTAGGAAGGTGTCATGGGTCGAGGAAGCCAAGCAGGAAGCTTAGAAGCGAGAGGATTCTAGAAGCAAGGTGTCTTCCAAGAAGGGTCCATGTCATTCAAAAGGAATTGCTTATGTGTCAGGCAACTATGGTAGCAGATTTAATATCAAAGTTAGAGCCACTTTCAATGTGGGAGACAGATCTACTTCTAGGTGATGGTGGATGGAATACCTCCCTTGTTAAGAGGGAGTATTGACGTTTTCGTAGCATCATGAGGTATTCACATTGGTCGTGGTGTCAGGCATGTGTGAATCTTTGATGGCACTCACATTGCATTTTTCATTTTGGCAAAAACCCTTTTTATTTGGAGTGGGGGCTTGTGTTGGGGCTTCACACCCACATGGAGGAATAAACATGTCTAATTTAATGTTGAGTTGAATGGAGGGCTCCTTAAAGTAAGTTAAGGGCTTGAGTGGAGGGCTCCTTAAAGTAAGTTAAGGGCTTCTAAATTGACTTTAGACTCATAAAATGAGAGGCAATGTGAGAAGACATTGTGATATTATGGAGTTGGCATAAGTGAGTGCGCATATGTGCCAAGGAGATTGGGAGGCAAAATTTCAACAAAGGAAATTCTTCACTTTGGCAAATTTAGCCTAGGATTTCTAGACATTTTGTTTTCTGATTTTATTCCGAGGAAGGGCAATCACATGTGTGGTACGCACAGTCTGTATGGTCTGTACAGTTTGTTTGACTGACGTCAACAGTTTGTACATGTCGTACAACAAGCCGTAAAATAGGTCATACAACAAGTTTGCAAGTTGGCAGGGTTTTTTCAGAATTTGTTGAAAGTTGTGATTTTGCTATGACAGTTTCATCCTCAGAAATTCTCAATCAGAAAATTTTACGTAAACAAAAAAATTTGTCTCATGTGTATGAAGATCTCTCTTTAATCTGTGTGTCCGCTGCTATAATTTCCTGTCATAATTTTAGTGTAGAATTATTGAGTGATAACAATCCTAGTTTATTGTTTGTGGTCACTTGGAACTAATTCTCAAATATGAAATGATTTGCCCTAGTTGTAAATTTGACATGGTATCAAAGCATATGCTCTAGAGAGAGAAAGGGTCATCTTCTTGAGGCACAAGTGGCCATAGATTTGCGTCGCTGCAGATTTGTGTTGTAGACTTTTTGGTTCTAGGCAGGTCACAATGGTGGGCACTCTCAGAGTTGAGGACAGGTTGGAAGGGGCCACTAATTTCCAGGCCTGGAAGGCTAGGATTCTTCTTCTCTTGGAAGCAAATGATTTCAAAGAATATGTTGAGAAGGTGATTCCAGATCCAAATGATCCGCGAGAAATTGTAGCCCATAGGAAGCAGGAAGTGAACACCAAGTGGGTGTTGTTAGATTCTGTGAAGAATCACTTGATCCCTCATATTTCCGAGAACAAGACAACCAAGGAGGTGTATGAGGCTTTGGTGGGCTTGTACCAAAGAGAAAATTCGAACTGGAAGTTGATTTTGAAACACCATCTCTGATATGTTGAGATGTCCAATGCAGATACAATTGCTAGCTACTTCATGAGTATCACTCAGATTCATGATCAACTTGTAGCCATTGGTGAGGCAGTTGATGACACAAAGTTGGTGAATGTGGCATTAAATGGTTTTCCTAGGTCTTGGAAACCATTTGTGCAGGGGATTTGTGCACGAGAGAAGTTGCCACCATTTGATAGACTGTGGATCAATTGCATCAAGGAGGAGACTCGGATAAAGTCTAGGAATAACAAGCAAAGAGGTAGCGATGATGAGAACCTAGCCCTAGCTGCTCATGCTAGGAAAGGTAGAGGAACTAGTTCCTAGAAAGACACAGGGAGAGAGGCATCTCAGAGGAAGAAGAAGAACCTTAGCAAGGTCAAGTGTTTTGCTTGCCATGAGCATGGTAATTATGCTTCACGGTGTCCACAACAAAAGAAAAGGAGTAGGAAGCATCATGCATCATCAGCAGAAGTGGATGTGGTTGCAAATAGGCTTCAGAGGGAGTTCTTATTGGTCTCTACCCTTTCTGGAGAAGTTTCCGGTGGTGGTACTTGGTTTGTGGATGGTGGAGCCACGTGTCATTGCAGGAGCACGTGAGTTGTTTGAGATCTTCACAGAGCCTGACTCATATTTGTATGTGGAACAATGTCATTTCGGATAGAGTCAGTGTTGAGATATTGCCACTACACAGTTTATGTTTGTCACTGCAATTTGTCACTGCATAGACCTGAACTTGTCAAGCTCATTGAGCAACGTATTGGAGGACGATGAGATTAATTTTTCCATAGATCAACTCGTCATAGCCTAGCGCACCTCCCTGTGTCTCAAACTGCAACTTGGTGAAAGTCAAAATTTCACCTAAAACTCACTACTACAATTGCAACAACTTTCTTTGTAAAGCTCGTTGAGCATTTATTGGGTTGAGTTGAGGAAAAAAATTTGTATAGAGCAACTTGCCTTGCCCTAGTGCACCTATTGTACTTCTCAGATTGACTTTCCGCAAAGTTGAAATTTTAGGCTTATTGACATTTTCCTGGACAATGAACTTTTTGCGATCTTGATTTTGTGATTTCTTCATGTACTAATGGTGTCCAGTTTCAGATTAAATGACAAGTTGGATGGTGCTACAAATCTCAGAGGTATGCACTTGTATAAGTTTCCAATTTATATCGTTTAACAAAGCATGAGGGTATTTGCAGAGAATGTACACTTGGCAAAAGGACCTTTGTCCAAGCAGTTATAGTAGATCCAAAGGGATCGTAGATCTAGTGTTCTCAGAGGAAGCCCAAGAGTTGGAGGCAACAATGGTAATGTCTCCTACAGTGTATGACAAATGGAACAACAACAATTAAGACTCCAGGTTTGCATATCAGGTTTGATACTTTTATATTGTTGCATCTTAAGTAAATATTGTAACTAAGACATCAGTATTTAGAGATCTATTACTGTTGAGTACCCTTGTTAACAAATGTTTTGAATAATGTTGGTACTATGATCATTATGTAAATACTCATTATTTAGTACTAATGATGCACTCATTTACAAGATGAAATTGATCTCTTCTAGAAGATGTTCTTGGTTGTTGTCTTTGTCCCAGGTAGGTTACCTTGTAAATGCCATGGAGGTTACCATGGAAATGGTGTTGTTCTTGTTTTGTTCCGAGCAGGTTATTGTGGAAGAATGATTGGTCACAACACTAGAGAAGTGTTGTTCTTGTTCTTACTCTTGTTCTTGTTCCGGGCAGGATGCCATAAAGGAATAATCGATCACAACACCAGAAAATTGTGGTTCTTGTATTTTGTTTTGTTCTTGTTTCTTGTCAATGTTCTTGTCCCGGGCAGGTTACAAGCAATAGCTCTGAGAAGGAGCTATAGTGACGATTGTTCATGTTCCTATTATTGTTCTTGTTCTTATTTCTTATCACAAGAATGATGTTCTTGTCTGTTATTTTTTTATTGCTCTTGTTCTGAGCATGTCATAGGTGAAGCTCTCAAAGGGAGCTATAGTGACGGTAGCAGGATGCAACAGATTAGATGGTCCCTAGTTTGACACATGGAGCAGACTATCCAGACATAGAGATGTGTACATGATCGTATACATCCATGTACCGAAGGCGAAGAGGACGAAGCTAGAACCTTCTGGAAAGAAATGTACTTTTGTGAGATACAAAGTGTCTCATATGGTGATTGCTTGTGAGAAGCAGGATGCTCCAAAGGATGAACGTACAAATCCCTTTAGTTCAGTTGTTCACTCTTCAGATCATCAAGAAGAGTCAGTATAGCAAGAAGGGCCAGTGGATCTACCTAGAGACGTTGAAGTAACCAAGAAGAGACCAACGTGGCTTTGTGACACTTTGCAGGAGGCAAAGACTTGCAGATTCTCATGGTACCTTCAGGGAGAGAAAACAACCTCCCAGGTTCTCGAGTTATATTGCATTGATTAGTCACATCATTCATTCCAAACTTTTCAGTTGTGAGGAGCAGATGGGTCCACCAATGGTGAGGCAAGTGGTCCCACCAAGTACCAGCTCAGAAGGAGCCAAAGTTTAGAGGGAGTCAACCCTCAGGATCCAGTAGGGAGGAGCACCCCGCCAGGGCAATTCCTAGGAGATCAGACTTCAAAGGAAGTCAACAGATGTAGAGGAAGCAAATGGCTCTGAATATTTTATAGACTCGGAGGGAGTCAAGTTTCAGAGGCAGCATGCGAACTTAGACTGAATCTTGTCTCAGAGAGAGTCATTTGGCTTAGAGGGAGAGACAATCATTCAAATAGATTTCCCCCTCAGGTTCAGGTGGGAGAGAGACATCTTCCAGGGCTGACATATAAATTTCATGAGTTGAGGAGACCAGACAGAAGCTTCAGAGACAAGAGGCTTCTAGGAGATGTGAGATCTCTTGGGAGGATTCCCTTGTTTCAGTAGACTTTGCTACAATGACAAAGGAGGAAGCCAATCAAGAGGACTTAGATATGGATTTTGTCTTAGTCACAGAGGGAGCAACTACTGAGGCAAACTGGAAAGGAGGACTTACTCTAGTGATAGAGGGAGTTGGCCTCAGAGTTCTAGGTGGAGGATCTTGACCATATGTATTATTTCTTGGGATTAGAGGTGTGCCAGAGATCAGATGAGATGTTCCTTAGACATGGGATACTGATGAGCTTCCATATGATGGATTGCAAGTCCATGGCTACACCTATGGAGACAAATCTGAAGAAGTTGAGTGATTCTGCTTCATATTCAAATTTGGTGGATCCCACTATGTACAGGCAGTTGATTGGATCCTTGATGTACCTTGTTAACACCAAGTTGGATATTTGCTTTGCAGTGGGCATCTTAAGAAAGTATACAAATGAGCCATGGCAGTGCCATTGGGTTGCAATGAAGCATGTGTTGAGTTACCAACATGGTACAATTGGATATGGTTTGTCACAGGTTGTGAAGTGAGGCTGCAAGGATATACAGATTTTGATTGGGCAAGGAGTGCAGTAAACAAATTGAGCACCTTGGGGTGCTACTTTAGCTTGGGATCAATTATGATTTCCAGGATAAGCATGAAGCAAGCTTCTGTAGCACTCAGTACAATAGAGACAGAGTATATTGCAACGAGTATCGCAAGTAGTGAAGCAGTGTGGCTTCAGAAGCTTCTTGTAGGATTTCATCTAACACATGATGCAGAAGGGAACAGTGAAGCTCCAATACATATCCATAAACAAGTAGATTGTTGGCATTCTAGTAGCATCAGATGGGTCTGTGTTACCCCTGAGCCATTCTCTCAGATAAGGTCTGTGTGACCTCGGATTGGTCGATGTGACCTAGAATAGGTTTGTGACCTAGGATAGGTCTGTGTGACCCAGATAGGTTTGTGTGACCTTGGGAGAATGATGAGCTCATTCATAGAGATTTATTGTGATGAGTGGCCAAGTATGATGTGTGATAAAGAATGCATTCCCTAGCTGAGAGGGAGTGTTGATGTTTGAGAAACATCATGCAGACATTCTCCCAAGATTGGCCATGGTGATTTGACCAGTGGAGAATGGCCTAGGCGTAGTCCTTACTTACAAAAGTTTACCTGTGGAATCGAGGTGCTTCCACGTGTTAGATAGCATCAGACGTCATTCTCCCAAGATTGGTGGTTTAACCAGTGGAGAATGACAAATTCATTCACAGGGGTTTCCTGTGGTGACATTCACTCACAAGGGTGTACTTGTGAAGGTGAATGGTCCAGGTGTGGTCTTCATTGAGACTCAAGGTCCTAGACACAATTGTATGGAGATGGATAATGAACATGACTCACGAAGACAACCTTTCTATGACAGAAGAAATCCAATATGGAGAATGCCTCCCTCGTTGAGAGGGAGTGTTGAAGATTTGCAACTTCAGGCAATCATTCTCCATAAGAAAGTACAAGAAGACCAATCTACACCATTGCAGAAGCCCTAAGAAGAGAAGTTGGCCCCACCAGTAAAAGATAGAAAACAATAAAGTAATTTGAAGACCCAAAATAAGAAGTTGACCCCAAATAGACACCCAGATTAGTATAAATACAAGACAAGATCATTTCATTTGGACAGATAGACAGTTCTATTTTCTACAGTGTGCACAAGGCAGTTGCAACTGCAGTTGTGTTATTTTGCTATATCTTGGTTTTGGTTATCTTGGAGAGTGCGCCACACTTGGAGAAGCTCTTGCTTGGTTGTTCTTGGTTATCTTATTGAGGCGCAAGCCTTGGGAAGGAATTTCTCTGTATGGCATTCTGATCTAGTGATGGTGATGTACTGGTGATATCTTGGACTGAATTCTTCTATAAGAAAGGTTGTTGGGTTTCTCCTAAGGTTGGGTTTCCCAGGATAAACTTTTGTGTCTAGTGTGCATGTTTATATTTCTAGATCTTGTTATTTCCACTGCATTGTCATAGTTGAGATTTTTAGTGTATAGTTATTCTATGATAACTATTGTATGAAAGGAAATCTTGTTATTAATCATAACAAAATAACTATCATATATGAGAATCATAAAAACATCAACAGTCAGGAGATGTGTTGCGAGTGACAAATGTGTTATGGGTGCCAAAGCTGAGGAACAATGTGCTCTCAGACTTGGCGTTGAGGAGAAGGGCTATGTAGTTTTATTCTGAGATGTGTAGGTGTTGTTCATGCCTAGAGGATCTAGTTCAGACACAACAGTGGTTCTTGGAGGTAGAGAGAGCAACCTGTATAGGCTAAAGGGTCTGCCTATGCGAGCAATGGAAAGCATCAACAGAGTGACAGAGAACAAGGAGCAGGTAGCTCTGAAGGTTGTGCAGACTCAACAGGTGTCAGAATTCAGAGGAAGTTACCCTTCAAGATCCAGTGGGAAGGAGGAGCCTTCGAAGTCTGTCGGAAATTAGACTTCAAAGGGAGTTAGCGGGCTCAGAGGGAGACTCAATCGTCTAGAGGAAGTCAACCTTCAAGTTCAGGTGGGAGAGAGGAGTTTTCCAAGGCTGTCAGGAAGGTGTCATGGATTGAGGAAGCTAGGAAGGAAGCTTAGAAGCGGGAGGATTCTAGAAGCAGGGTGTCTTCCAAGAAGGGTCCATGTCATTCAACAAGAATTGCTTTTGTGTCAGTAGGAGCAACCGTGGTGGTGGATCTAGTATCGGAGTCAGAGCCACTTCCAGTGTGGGAGGCAGATCTACTTCCAGGTGATGGTGGATGGAATACCTCCCTCGTTAAGAGGGAGAGTTGATGTTTTTGTAGCATCAGGAGGTATTCCCACATTGGTTGTGGTGTCGGGCATGTGGGAATCTTTGATGGCACTCACATTGCATTTTTCATTTTGGTGAAAACCCTTTTTGTTTGGAGTGGGGACTTTTGTTGGAGCTTCACACCCACAGGAAGGAATAAACAAGTCTAGTTTAATGTTGAATTTAGTGGAGGGCTCCTTAAAGTAAGTTAAGGACTTCTAAACACACGTTGGACTCCTATAAAATGAGAGGCAATGTGAGGAGACATTGTGACATTATGGAGTTGGCATAAGTGAGTGAGTACGTGTGATAAGGAGATTGGGACACAAAATTTCAGCAAAGGAAATTCTTCACTTTGACAAATTTGGCTTAGGGTTTCTGGACATTATGTTTTCTGATTTTATGCTGAGGAAGGACAGTCACACATGTAGTATGGACAATGTGTACGGTCCGTACAGTCCCTAGTCTATAAGGCTGACATCAGCAATCCGTATAGTCCATACAACAAGTCGTACAACATGTTTGCAAGTTGGAAAGGTTTTTCCGGAATTTGCTAAAAGTTGTAATTTTGCTAGGCCTGTTTTGTCCTCGAAAATTCTGAATCAGAAAATTTTACAAAACAAATTTTTTTTTGTCTCATGTGTAGTGTGATTTCTCTCTGATCTTTGTGTTTCCGCTGCTGTAATTTTCTGTCATAATTTCACTGTAGAATTATTCAGTGATAACAGCCCTAGTTTATTGTTTGAGGTCACTTGGATGTAATTCTCAGATCTGAAATTGTATGCATTGAATGGCCCTAGTTGAAAATTTGGCATGATTTACTTCCCTTTCTTAAATAGCTTCACAGAATCAAGTTGCATATATATATATATATATATATAATCTTTTAGATAAAGTTTAAACCTTCTATCCTGTTAGCAACAAAGATAAACTACATCTCAACAGGATTGACCTACACCGAAGTTCTATAAATCTAGCATATCAATCACTAGTAAAGTTTCTACTACAAATAAAGGTTGAGAGACATYTTCTTCATTGAAACATTCAGACAAAATTGTCTCGGGCAGTGAGCCATGTTCACTGTTGTGTTGTCATGTAGGGCCAGTTCAAAATGTGAAAGCAGTTGGATAATTAACAGCAAAGCAAAATCAGAGTAGCCCTATTTGCGGATTTTTCCCATCAATTTTACCAAGACCATAGAATAAGCACCTATCGACTGGACATCACTCTTTGTTGATGCTTTGAATAATTCAATTGTATMARAAAAAACGCCAAGAGTAACTGCTGCRCTATAATCTGTACTGTCCTTAATCCAGTTTCTCTGACAGTATAGAACTCAATTTGGCATAAAACACAAACTGCTACACCAACTTTTAGCCACAACATGTAATATATCATATATACACATTCTGAGACAAGCATTTTCTAAGATCGAGCATGAGCATAAGTAATGAATTTCTCTTTCAATGTTAAAATATAATCCAGTCCGATGGTTGCTTATGTGAGATTTTGTTCATACCATTGCAAAGTTTGGCATCCTTATTGTCAGATTAGAATGTGCACAATCCTTTAAATTGGTCTTAGCAACCACCTACTGCTAAGCTTATCTACTATAGAGGTTTACACTGCTTAAATGCAACCACATACCTGTTCAATACCATTGTCATGCTCTTTGCATACAGTGATGACAAAAATGTATCATTCATGCATAAAGATATACACATTCTCCTCAATTTGCTTGAAGTGCAGCCTTGCACATATTTTTGTGATATATACTTCTCTAAACATTTCAGAGCTTCAGTTTTTGTCTTGGTTAGATATATCCTCTATTATCCCCTTCCCATCCATTACATCAAAGAAGAAAAAGTTCTTAATTGGATCACCTTTACAAGACATTGCCTTAATGACTTCCTGCTCAGAGAGATGGAAAAAAGAGTATTAGTACAATCCTTGATCAACAAAAAGAAAGTGACAACAATTGTACATTTCTGCATAGCTAATGTGTCTTACTCTCAGCAACTGGATTTGGACAATTTCCCTACAACTCAAAATAAGGGGTTTAATAAACAGTCAAATCTTCAAAGTCCAGATCAGAGATTTAATAAAGCAGTCAAATCTCCAAAGGAAAAGGAATGTAGAAAACAGTGGATCCATGACTTATTAATATCACAGAGGATAAACAGGCCAGAGAAAAGAAAATCCATAGAAGATAACTTGAAACGTGATTCAGACATGCAATCAGCTCAGGAAATGGGGTTTACCATGGCCTTTCATGTAAACTTCATGCTTTTAACGACAGCGTATAGAAACATACATTCTCAAGCATCGCCCAACAGCCACTAGATTATAATATTTCAGTTCCCAGTAGTGATGATGATCCACAATGACAAGTTTTAGGATTCTAAATCTAATTGATAAATGGTAATCTGAATTTTTCGTTTCATGGTTTTTTTGCATACATATATTTGGTTTTGTACAAAGTCCACAGAGGTCTCCGGATCCATACCCATCAGGTCCTTTGGGATTACTAGTGGCTTCTGCAGTTGGAGGTTGATCTGCCATCCATCTGGAAATTCCAAGGAAGATGGGGGAGGTTCTCCAAGAAGATATCTCTTCGGAATATATATATATATGGGGTTACTATTGGCCTTTGTGGTTGGCAGTTGATCTGCCATCCATCCAAAAATTCCGAGGAAGATGGGGGAGGTTCTCCAAGAAGATATTTCTTTGGAATGGAGTATGTGTGTGTGTGTGTGTGTGTGTGTGTTTTGTTAGCTCAATGGTTCAAACAGACTGTTTCAAGGTGGAGTTTGTTGAGAAGTTTCCGATTCTAGTCTGGCTGAGGTTCAAGTCCAGTTGAATCCTATGAGGTTACCAACTGCTACTGTTTCTGGTGGTTGAGCCACCCTCCCTCTAGATATTCTGAGAAAGATGGAGGGATCCCACGAGATCTTCCTTAGAAAAATGGTATATGTTATCCATTTCCTCGCCATATCGTATCCGGCTTTCTTGAAAATATGCAATAAACAAGGTATATGTGTTGATGTTTTGGTAGCTGTGGGAGGTATTCCCTCTTGGCCAACTTTTCTTAGAGAAGAAGAAGATTCCAAGAAGTCAAAGGAAGACCATTGAACAGTTGAAGAACACCCCGGAAAAAAATAAAGTGAAATAGAAGACCACAAAATAGAAGTCGGCCCACAGGAAATAATTAAAGTGGAAATATAATTTTCAGGACGAGAAGTCAACCCACAGAAATAATAGAGTAAATTTGAAGACCCAAAATAAGAAGTCGGCCCCAGACAGGCGCCCAGATTAGTATAAATACAAGTCTGGTTCAGTTCATTTGTACAGACACACAGTTCTCCTTCTGTAGTGCGCACTAGGAAGTTGCAGCAGTTTCTCTATTTCTAGTTTTTGGTTCTCTTGGAGAGTGCGCCCTACTTGGGGATGGATATTCTTGGTGGCTCTTGGTGGTTTCTCTTGTGCGCTACCTCTAGAAGAGTTGCACTAAGGCTGTGTGGTGCTGCCCAGTTGCACTTGCAGTTACCATTTGCAAGTTGTGCCAGTTTTGTGGTGCGTTATCTTGCTCTAGTGATGCAACTATCTTGCCCCAGTTCTGTGGTGCTACTCAGTTGTCTACCCTTGCTAGGGTTTGACCTTGCTAGGGTTTGACAAGAAGAAGAGATAACTATTTGTTATCAGGGTTTCTTCATTGTTGGTTTTCTTTTGTGAATAGAGCTTGTTCATCGTTGTATTGGAAATATTCTCTCTAAGAAAAGTTGGCTGGGTTTTTCGCTGAGTTTGGGGTTTTCCCAGGATAAATCTTTGTGTCTTCTTGTGCTTGTTTATCCACTGCTTATATATTTCAATATATGTTTATTAAATGTTAAAAGAAGATAAAAATGCTATGGTAAATCTAATGTTAACAAAAATAATGAAAATATAACAATATGTACGAGTGTAAAGCAAGCAATCAAGAAAAGGGAACCAACAACTGAACTTCTACAAGTTAGGGGCTGATTAGCTGTCCCATGCATAAGGGAAAGTTAAAATTCAATTAAGAGTTTAATTATTAGTTTTAAAATAGTTTATTATAAGTAACTTAAATATGGCATTAATAATTCCTTTTGGCTTGTGTGTCATTATTGCATTCAAAGAATAAATGGTTCTGAGCCATGAGGAGCCAACAAATGGTAAAGTTATAAACATTGGATGCTAGGGAAGCTAAGAAACTAGATTCATGGGTTAGGGACTACGTGTTCTGAATCCACATGTCCAACATAGGTCTTGCATCTCTAACACGTGTGGGACATGTGTGTTGTGCTGAACATGTATCCCACATGTTGCCCCCTCATCTGACATGAGGAAACCTTGATCGCATTTGGGAAACTAATAATCTTTCAGAGCCGCTCTTCCGATGGCACATTCAAGTTCGCATATGATGTGAAGTATTCCTGCTTGGTTGGCCAGGTCTTGAATTCCATGATATCCTCCAAACTTTGCTACATAATGTCTTGGGATTACAATGGGCTTGCCACCATCTTCATCTTTGATCATTCAATGGTACTACAACTCGTCGCATTCATGCCTCAAATTGATGCACACGTAGTCAGTGCTCTACACTTCCATGTCTTGGTACTATGGTTTGGTTGCATCATTTCAATTTACTTTACTGTGGTTTCATGTATGGTTTCCTCCTTAGACATGGTGTGATAGTTTTAAATTAGTCATAAGTGTGATGAACACCAAGTGGAATCTGAAAACACTTTGTAATAGTCTCAAATTTTATTCCTTTCCTCGTCATACCATGGTGGGACATAGAATCTCTGGATAAGTGTCATCCCTTAGGTCGGGTTGTACCACTAGGAATCATGCTAATGTAGCGTGTCACAAATCCCAAACCATACTTAACACTTTTTCCATCCTTACCATTTTCATTCTGTTACATTCCTCATACTCCCCATTCATGATTGACTTGTGTGTATCACTCATCAAGGTCCAACCAAATCAAAAGAAGACCCCATGTATAGAAGCCCAAAGCCAAAAGGCCGAAAAAAGGATAGAGGAAAGAGCAACAAATATAAAAAGGCCATGTACCCCTGCCTAAAAATGACATATCTAAAGAAAGGGACCAAGAAAATAAAGAAAAATTAAAGAAGGGGATAAATGTTAAATCAAAGGCTAAACACTTCCTCTCGAAGGCTCACATGTGGAATCAATGAGGACATTGTTATCCCCACTTTTAGGAATAACTAGGAGATTATGTCTCAAGGCCCACAGGTCCTAGACATGGAGTATCGAGAGCCAGATCGACTTGAGCATGGCCCTGGAGGGCCCATCTTTTCTCCCTTTCAACGCCTCCACTTTGTCAACAGCAGCAACAGCATCCATCACCTTCGGCTTGGTCTTGCATCAGAGATGGTTCTTGCTCCATGAGGTAATGAATCCGGGTATCATGGTGTGTGTCACTTTGATCCTCAAAACCTTTGAATATGTGCATTTGAATCCTTTGTTTCCAACGGGTGCTTGGATCTTATGCTTGTCCACTTGACCATGTCTGGGGGGAATGACAGGATGCCCTAGCAAGCTTTTGTCCATAGGTTTTGAGTTGCCACTAGGGGGGTTTCTGAAAAGCCTTTGTCCGTTCCCGTCATACATACCACTTTCCATCTTATTTCCCGCTCACCCATCCCGTTACATTGGTCTAGGCATAGGGTTAGCCAATCATTTGGGGGTTGTACCTTACTTTGTGGGAAGAATGGGCTAAAGGCCTAGCGGGGTAAAAGAAGCTGACAATAAAAGCCTAAGAATAAAACCTCGAGATGCTTCGCCTAGGGATCCCCGAGAAAGCAATAAAAATATTCTCAGCAAGAAACAGAGGGACCCGTAAAATATAAATCAAGGCCTAGTTGAGGGATGGGGGGTCTCATCACGAGCCAACCTATTAGGTCCATGGGTGCCTAACGGTATCACACTACTAGCATCTGGTTACCACGCCAGGGTAGTGGCTCTTGCTTGCATGACCAGGAGAAAGGGGGTCTCATCACGAGCTAGCCTTCTCATTTCCCTGAAAGTACTTGTGGGTAATATTGCTACCTTTGGTCACCAAGCCAGGGCAGTGTCCCTTGACTAGCTCCTTGAAAGAAAAAGCAATAAAAAAGATAAAAACCAATAAAGACAAGACCTGGTTAGAGGATAGGGCGTCTCATCACGAGCCAGCCTATTAGGTCCATGAGTATCTAGCAGTATGACACTACCAGCATCTGGTCACCACGCCAGGGTAGTGGCTCTTGGTGGCATAGCCAAGAGAAAGAGGGTCTCATCACGAGCCAGCCTTTCATTTCTGTGAAATGCTTGTGGCTAACATTGCCACCACTGGTTAGCAAGCCAGGGCAGTGTCCTTTGACTAGCATCTTGGAAGAAAAAGAATGAAGATAAAAGGCATGAATGGGCTTGGAAACATTGCATCCATGACAGGTACAACTCACCCTCCACAGAGGCACCCACCGGTAAGCCATCCTTGCTATCACTGCACCTTTTGCCCAAGCATCCCCATCCACCTCACCTACTTGCATGACTTGGATTTGATCCTTTCCAGGAACAACCCTTTTCCAGTAGATTCTAGCCCAATAGGACATCCTGTCACTTCCCCCAAACTTGTATTGCAGACTTGTATAATGTCTTTGAGCACTAGATTGGGGTAAAGGGGTTTTATGCACATGTTTAATAAATATTGATGATTAGAAATGATTGACATTGCTATGATCCCTGTGACTTATAAGCCCTGGAGGGCGTAGCTGTTGATGTGCAGGATCATTACCGATGGACAGGTACCACATTGGACAGGTACACATGGGGAGATGATTAGTTCGGACCTCCATGGGGCTGAAGAGCCCACTCGATGGATGTTGAGACCCCAGCAGGAGGCAGAGCGTTTGTATCAGGGAAGAGCAGAAGAATCCACCAGAGGCAGCTGAGCAGACCTGTATCTAGGGGTGTTGAGCCCTCTCCACAGGAATGTTGGCCTTGGAAGGCCTGGGATGTCTCCCAAGATGCCCATGACGTCACCCAACAGTATGGACGTTTTGGGAGGCAGCTATGGCAGTTTTGGCACGCGTGGCAGCTTGGAGAAGCCCAAGGAGAGCTAACGTTTTGCTCCAAGAGGCTGCGTTTGCCCTAGAAAGGGCTAATGTCACCCTAGAAAAGGAATGACATCTCTCTATTGCTTGATTAGGGATTTAATTTTCATTTAATGTAAAACAATATGATTTTGGTATTTTGGCCTTGTCGACCTTTTAATGACCTAAAATGTAATTTAAGTCATTGGTACACTATATATTGAGGGTTTTCACTCTCATTTTATCATCATCTTTCACTCACTCATTAGTGAGGTCTGAAATTTGCGCCATTTTGGGGGTTATTGGCTGAAATTGTGAGGCGCACTTGTTGAAGGAAGACTTTTTCTTGGCAGTTTGGCATTTCTCTTGGTGGAAGGTATTACAACTAGGGTTTTGCTATATGATTTCTTGGTTAAATGTAAATGAATTTCTGCAAAACTTCTTGATTGAATGGTTGTAGTGTTGTTTTCTTGCATTTATTGTTATAATTTGTGGAATTAAAACCTAGGTGACAAGCACATGTTAAAGGTCCTTGTCTCATGTCCCTACCAAGGTTTTAAGCCCTTTTATTTGTTGAAGTAAGATAGAGCCTTGCCTTAGCAACACTCTATTCTTTCCTTCTAGCCTAGTCGTTTTAGTCTTGTTGAGCTAAGAAGGAGAAAGACGCATCAAGGCCTAGGGTAGCCTACACCTAGTGAGTCGTTTTTCCCTAGGGTTTGTCTAGTGAAGCCTTGCTCTAGCAACACATCACTCACAAACCTTTTTGTCTTAGATCAATCATCTTTTAAGCTAGCCATTTTGCCATTAAGTTGAAGAAGGAGGAGAGAGCACTGAGGCCTAGGGCTTCTACACTGAAGTGAGCCTCTCTCCCCTAGGGTTTCGTTGTTGAGGCCTTGCTTTAGCAACACCTCAACACTTTACCCTCTTGTCTTTGGTCTTTAAATATCACTTAGTCCTTCAACCTTTGCATACTTCCTTTGACTCCATATACCCTAGCAGCGCACTGATCTAAGGCCTTGTGTGTTGAGTAATTTGATCATTCAAACAACCAAATACTTTGAACAAACCCTAACTCTTACTAACCCTAGCCTAGACTAACCCTACTAACTATATTACTTCCGTCATCTTTCTATGCATTAAACACCTATATGCAACGTTTACTTTATCTTTGAAGCAATTAAATGATTGGTTAAGGCATTGTTTATAAAGTGTTGATGTTGTTATATTGAATGCCAAGGTTTTTCTTTAGCATTTATTGAGAAGTGATATTGTAATCATTGCTATTGTGTAAACATTGATTTACTTCGTCAATATTAGTGCTCAATTGCTTATTATCATAAAAATCATTGATTATATGAAGTACTAACCAACAAGCAAGCTTGCACATATAGTTTCTTGTTGCTTTGTCTCGGGCAGGTAATCCTTTCTTGGTTATTACTTCCGGTGATCTTTATTGGCTATAAGCCGGACTTTCTGATCAGGTGGTGACTTGTGAGGGGGATTATTATCACTTAGCCTTTTTAAGCCTTTTTTGCCTTCTCAAAACCCTAGGTCACCAGGGACGTCTTCCCTGGGCCTTACCTCCCTAAACAGAAAGAACCTTCCCATCGAGGTGACAGTGGGTGGGATTGGTTCAGTTACGCCAGTTTGACCTCTTTTCATCAATCCATTATCCTAACTACAAACTGTGTGATAACAGACATCTAGCTCTTGAAAGCTAGCCATAGAAGATGTTTGCATCAATGTCATAACCTTAGTCACCGGGTTCGACAATTTTCAAGCATAAAATTCGAAATTCGTCGATTTTTATCCAATCCTGAATTTATTCGATGAACTTCGTCGAACTTCAAGCCAAACTTCAAGCTGAATTTAATGTCGAAATCAAACTTCAAGCCGAATTTAATGCCGAATTTAAACCTAACTAGGAAATTAAAGTTTTAAATTATCTAAATTTAAATTAAGATTATATATATTATCTTTTCATATTTTAATGCTCATGCATTTAGTATCAAGTAAGAACATTATATATCTGTCATATTGAATTGTAAAATATTATATTAAATTCTAAAAGGTATATTATTTTTAATTTATTTTTTATAAATAAAGA
>ML790633.1:96089-110525 GCA_009831015.1 Picea engelmannii | reverse complement strand
AATAATTATTCTTTTGTAAGTAACTTGTAATTCTTTTGTAACGAAAAACTCTTTAATTTAGTTGACCCCTTGCCCAATCTTAGGCACTAGTCTTAGTTGCCCTAGGGAAAGGTCTTGCTTAACATACTAACCCTTGCATCTTGCATTGTTGCTTGTGCATCTTAGGATTAGAATCCCCCAAACCTTGTAAATAATTAAAATCAAATCCTAGAACTTAACTTTAAAACTTAACTAGAAACTAGGGACTACCCCCCTTGACTTGCCTAGGAGTGAGCCTAGACGAAAGAGGTTCCGGTCAAAGTGACAGCGTGGGTTGTGAACCTAGGCATTGTGCCTCCAAGAACACACTAAGTGAGCCGGACTTAGCTCACGTTTGCAAGTGTGTATTAGGACGACAACATCTTTGGCGCCGTTGTCGGGGATAAGTCATTTATCCTTGGTCAAAATGACTTTAACTTAATTCTTTAAGAACTAAATAACAAAACTTTTAGGCCTTAAAATTCTTTGAGCTTGCATTGGCTACCCTTGTGTGATTCTTGTCTAAGTGGCGACTCCATTGAAAAAATCTAACAAGTATACTACTAGGAGCACTTCACAAGGAGTGTTTTATTCTTTTCTAGAACCTGAAAAGGTTTATAGGAGAAGACTAAATCGCTTAGCTCCTAGGAGACTACTTGAAAGTCTTGGGGAAGAAGCACTCACAGATATCCAATACTTGTTCCAAACTAATAACCAACCAACTGTTAAAATAATCCCACTAATAATCCTAACGTAACGATGACTTCCTGTTTGAGTCCTTTGAACCTTGCAGCAATCCAGGGTGCCCCCCACGATGTTTCGGAAAAAGCCATTGACAAGTTGCCTATTTTTCATGGGAACAATGCTATAAGTGCCAGGTCCCACATCGCAAGTTTTGACAAGGGTTTATTGAAGTATTGTAAAGGTCATAACGAAGAAGATGTGAAGATGACAGTGTTTGTCTTTCCTTTAGAAGGAGATGCTGGTGAGTGGTTTTCAGATTTTCCTGCAAACAAGTTTAACACCCTTAATTCAATATTGGATGAATTTAGGAAGAGATGGGGTGATTCAAAGGAACATAGATTTCAGCTGGGAGCTCTTACCACTAGCCATAAGAAAGAAAATGAAACGGTGTTAGAGTTTAACACTAAGTTTAATAGCGTAGTAAAGGGCCTTCATCAAGATGTTAAGCCTTTGGATGTTGCAATTTTGATTTATTATATCGAGGCTTTTGAGGGTGAAATGAGGTATGCCTTAAGGGATAAGGATCCTCAAACTTTACCAGCAGCACAAGAAACAACTATAAGGATTGAACAGAATATGCTTGAGGCTAGGAAATCTAATATTCCTGGTTTTACTAGAGGGTCTTCTTCCCAACCTTACAAGGAGAAGAAAAAGAACGTTGAAAATCAGAAACCCTCTAACGATGGCATGAAGGAACTTACTCAATTGATTAAACAAATGGAAATTAATCATGTCAATCAACTCAAGAAAATAGAAATCAACCAAACAAATCAAATCACTGCCTTACAAAACATGTTGAAATCCGTGGAAAGGGGTCAAGCTAGTAGGCCCCCACATAGGCCAAATGACAAATGGCCTAAGAAGTCCCCTCCCCAAGATCAAAGACCACCAAATCCATTTGAATCCACTAATTGGGTTGACCACCATGCTATTCATTATTGTAGACCTTGTGAGCAATTTCATGATGAGTCAACTTGCCAAGTCTTCCTTCAACTTTATGATGGGGAAGGACCTTATGGATCTTCAAATGAACAAGTTAATATGTTTGGTCATGAGTTTAATGATGGCACGTATGATTGGATGGATTCTGATGAACCTGATGGGGGAGTAGAAGATATGATTTGCCTGGGTGATGTTGTGGTGGATAAGGCAACAAAAATGTTTGGTCCTATGCCTACTCCACAACAAATAGCTGAAATGGCTAAATTTAAAGGCATTACCTATCAAAGGAATGGGAACAAAAATCAAGAAAGAAACCAAGTAACCATTCCCAAGAGAGCTTCAAACCCCCCTAAGTCAAATGGGTATGCAAGTTCGGAATTAAGTATTGACTTAGAAGGGTGGTTAAGTAATGCGAAGATGTTGGTGTCTGTGTCCGAAATAATGAAGATCCCTTCTCAGAGGGAAAAGTTGCTCAAAGCCATAGATTGTCCTTCTCAGAAAAGTGTTGACATTCCACAAACCATAGCTTATCAGGATGCACCGGTTATTCTGCAAAATATGGATAGGGGAAACAAAGAGAATAAACCTTTCTTCCTATCCTTGCTTGTGAATGATTTTCTTCTTCATAATTGTATGCTAGATTTAGGAGCTACCTCAAATGTTATGACTAAGAAAGTAATGGAACAATTGAACTTAAGAATATCTAAACCTTATCATAACATTTGTGCTATGGATAGCAGGACAATTGAGGTGCATGGTTTGATTAAGGGGTTACAAGTACACTTCGCTGCATTCCCAGATATCATGATTCAAATGGATATTGTTGTAGTTGATGTGTCAGATACTTGGGGTATGTTGCTAAGCAGAAAGACAGCTGCAGATTCAGGTGGTAGTTTACAGATGGACTTGACTTATGCCACCATCCCAACTCCAAATGGGTCAGAGTTTAAATTGAATAGAGAGTTGGAGAGGAAATATCATGTGGAAGATCCTAGGAAAAAGAAGAATGAACTTGTTTTTCGGGAAATAGAAATGGGATGTTATGAGGTAGAGCATACCCCATGGTTTACCAAGATGGGACTTGATAGAAAAACCCCAAGCACTTGCAATGTTTGGGACCCCATGGAATCTTTTGATGGGCTTTTTCGTGAGGAAAATTTGGACAAGACAAATAATAATGTGCCTCCTTCAGAGTTAAAGTCAAAGTTGGATTTATCAGTTAAAAATGTGTCATCAGCTCAACCTGCATCAACAGAATCAGTTAAATGTCAGAAACGGCCAGATGGGATTCTTGGGCCACACCCTCCTGGTTTTGCAGCAATTGGGAAAGTAGAGAATAGAATAAGTAATGAGAATCTGATGGAAATTATTAGGGATGATAAGGTTAATAATGATAAAGTGAAAAACACCATCCCTAGTAAAAGGTATGCCAAGCCTTTTAAGGAAAAATTAAGTTCGCAGACTTTGCACTTGGCACCTATGGAAAACCATCAGAATTTTTTTAAGGGGAACTACCCCAAGTGGCCTGAGGATAGAAACTGGGATTCACATGAAAGGATAAACATTCGGCATAAAGTGTATCAGTCTTCCAACAACTCTTCTCAGCCAGTGGGACGACGTGAGGTCAGACATGCTGGTGAAAGGGCCCCTCCTTGAAACATTTCCTCATGTGACGACTTGGTGACCAAAGGGACACCCTCTGTAACGTTTCTCTAACCCTTTTCCTTGTATTTTCAATTTTGTATTATTTCATTCATTATGTCAATATGTACTTAGAAAAAAAAAATCGGTATCATAGATTTCATTTTATAAAATGTTGATGTTGTACTTTAGTTATTTCATTTTGTAAATGTTGTATATAGCATTCATTTATTTAATCATGTATATATGTATTCTTATGTTGGTTATTGGTGAGCACTCTGTTGTAGGTGTTGGATTCTCGTATGCTCTCCATCTCAAGTGAGAAGATCGAACACACGTCCCCATGTGGAGCCACATGTTGACCGCCTCTCCAATATAGGTGGTCAACTCCATTTGCAAAGAAGAGATGCATCATCAGATGCTCATTTGTCAAATAAATTTGGTTCTACAGGAAATGTTTGGACCCTGCACTTCTTTTTGCAACTGGAATTTCCGCACCCCTGCGTGGATCAGTAATGTAATAGGTCTGCATGAGTCATGTCTAGGTCAGTTACCTTAGGATCGGTTCACTGGGAGAGTTCCTTTCACCAAGGGTTTTTTATCCTCAGGTTATCAATTGGGTTTTTCAGCCTTATTGATTTCCCTTGAGTTTTTCCCTTACACTTGCAATAATTCCTCCAAAGTGGTGAACGACATTCTAGTGGGCTTATCTTTTGGTAACTATTGTAGGCAATCATTATAAATGACCATGCAAGACATCTTAGAAAGCTTCGCGCAATTCCATCGAGTCTAGTATAGTTTTTTTTAATTAGTTAATTTTTAATTAAATTTCCCTAAGTTTGGAGGTTTAATTATTTAATTAATTAATTATTTTTGAGCAAAAATTGTAAAAACTAGGTCCTTGGATTTTTGATAGGGGTATTTGTGCTCAAAAGAAATGGAATAGCACCTCCTACACCCTTGGACCAAGTTTCAGCTCAGTCGGACAACTTTTGCTATGGGTTTGTCCACCTGGAGTGTCGGTCAGTCAATAACAACAATTTTAATTGCTCAAGTCCAATCATGGCAAAATTGTAAAATTGTAATAATGAGTTAGAAGGATCATTTAATGATGGAATAAATTTCGAGAGAGTCTCCCTAACCTAAACCTACCCATCCAACCTTAATTTGACCTTTTAATTACCCTTACCCCCTCACCTCACTCAAAAGTTACACCCCCCTAGGGGGGTTGACGTTTTTCCTTGGTGATGTGATGTTGTGACTTAAGTGGGAGCCCCTCTCATGTGCTTTGCCTCCCTTTACCCCCCACGTCACCTTCCAAGGTGATCCCACACACCTTCCATCATTTACTTGACTCCTCTCTTTCCCTCATCCCCAAAAATTGTGCCCTCCAAGGAGAGTTACGCCCCCCTCTTGTGGATCTCCAAGAAAAATTCATTTTTTTCAATTGGGGCCTCTTCATCTCCCTTGGCACGAATCTCATAGGCCTCCCACTATAATTTTTCTTGATCCCAACACTTCGCACACCATCCACACCCTAGATCTACTTCTCAAACCCTAGATGGTGCGCCCTAGCCTAGGGATCTCCTCTTTTGCTTGGTGTTGGACACTTGGCATTGATCCAAGAGGTGTGAGTTTGCCTCTCCAAGTATAAAAGGAACCCTCCCCTCACTCTTTCATTCACCATATCTTGAGCTATTGTTACGCTACTTGATTTTCTTCTCTCTCTCTCTCTCTCTCTCTCTCTCTCTCATTTTCATTCTTTGGCTCTCAGGGTTTTGGAGTAAGTTTTCTCCAAGATCCATTTTCTTGAGTAATAAAGAGAAGCTTTGGAGGACAATTGGAAGAGTTATGCACATGCTTGTTCTTGCCACACATATGAGGTAAACTTTGTTTAGATTTGGTTGGTGATTGCACACATTGGATCTTAGGTAAAATGTTACTTGGGTAGATCTATCAATGCACATGCTTGTAGATCTATATATCTTGTTTTACTAGATAGGATTGAAATGTCATCTTGTTAGTATATGCAACATATTATCTCGTGTATGCACATCACCTCTCAAGTCTTGCAGGTTTAGCTTCAAGGGTTTCATTGGGAATGCACCAAGGGAAGATTCTTCCCTTGAAACACATACAAACTCCATACTTTCTCACCCTTTACTTTTCTTCTTATTGTTGTTCACATTCATATATATTTCAACTAGTTTAACTTAGCAAGATAGGTCATCTATCACTTTGCTTGTTGTGTGTAGCATTTCCAGCAAGGATACCTTGCTGGTTTCTGCAGGTTCAGATCTGGTTGAGAGGGGTTTTGGCTACCCAAAAGCATCCACACAACACTCAAAGACCCCCAAAGCGATTGGTAGCTATTTCTCAACCTTATTTCTCTTTCTCTAGCTTTTTGTGCTTATTCTCCTTCATTTCTTGCTGATTTTAGTAGCTTATAGCTTGGGGGAAGGATTGGTATGGCCTACCTCCCAAGTGTGAGCTTGGATCTAGATCTAGCTTAGAGTTTTTCATCTCAAAATCACTTTCCTAAGCTAGGATGTAGGGTTAGTGAGCTTCTTACTCCCTTACTTGCTTGCCTCTCTTTCTTCTTTCTCTTGCTTGCCTCTCTCTCTTTCTTCTTCCTCTCTCTTCTTTCCTTTTCTCTTTCAAGCGTTCTCTAAGTCTAATAATTGCCTACCTATTGAGAGAGGAATACCCCAAAGGTAAGGTTAGGGTTTAATTTGTGTTATTGATCTAAGTGCTTGATGTTTTGATATATTCTAGATCTAGATCTCACACATAATCAATCTCTAGCTTAAACCTATTGGACATAATCAACTTAGCTAGATCTATTTGCATGCTTAAGCTCCTTAAGGTTTAATCTTTATTTTACATGCTTAAATCTAACCCTAAATGTTTAAATGCTTCAATAAGTTAAGTGAATGGTGTTTTTCTTTCATGCATTAATCTTATGGCCATTTGCCAACACACTTGAAGTAATTCTTATGGTTGAGTTGATAGTATAGGCAAACAGTTAAATCTTCTTATCACACTTGTGCTTGGATCTAAATGTGTTAAATCAACATAAGATAAGTGTGTTTCTTTTCATTTTGTTGGCAAGTTGTTCTTGCCCCTTGTGGTTTTACTTCTTCTCTTTGCACGCTACATATTGGTGCACTAAGTAATTTGCTCTCACATAGCTTATATGTGTTAATGCCTTTCATTTCATAAGCTTAAGCAACACATTTCAAGCTGAAGTAAGTTTCGGCCATAGCACTAAATCACATTTTAAAAGTGTCATAAAAGCTTTAAAACACTCTAAAACACACCTAAAAGTCTACCTAATTAATATAATAACTTAATAAACTTAATAGAGTACCTTAGACCACCATCTTCACCATCTAAAACGGGTATTGAGGAGGGCAACGGACGGTGATAGGCCAGGGACGATCTCGTGGCACGAAGGTGTGTCATTTTCGTAAAAACTCAATGCTTTGGGCTGACTGTGACAGCTAGGGTTGGCCTCGTTGCCACACTATCTCGATCATCCAGCAGCCATTTGGCAATAGGAGGAGGAGGCTTTGGTGAAAATCTTAATAAAGGTAATTAAAACTTGATAATCTCAAGAAACCTTTAATAAGCCAACCTTGGGCTAAAATATCTAAATCCTTTGTGGGTTTAATAACAAAGAGTTGTTAATCTTCATCATCCTTATAACACTTGTGCTTAAAATCTCTAAATCTTCTTTGTTGATATGTTGTTGATAATGATGTGTTGATGATAATCTCATAAATGTGATGATGCTTTGATCTCCTTATATCCTGCACACAAACTTAAAAGTGGTTAGCTTGTTGCATCGTTGTTTCTCTAGCATTCTTATTTGTAATTACGTGTAGCTAATCTTGTTGTAAAATAATTATTCTTTTGTAAGTAACTTGTAATTCTTTTGTAACGAAAACCTTTTTAATTTAGTTGCCCCCTTGCCCAATCTTACGCACTAGTCTTAGTTTCCCTAGGGAAAGGTCTTGCTTAACATACTAACCCTTACATCTTGCATTGTTGCTTGTGCATATTAGGATTAGAATCACCCAAACCTTGTAAATAATTAAAATCAACTCCTAGAACTTACTTTAAAACTTAACTAGAAACTAGGAAGTACCCCCCTTGGCTTCCCTAGGAGTGAGCCTAGACGGAAGAGGTTCTGGTCAAAGTGACAGCGTAGGCTGTGAACCTAAGCATTGTGCCTCCAAGGACACACTAAGTGAGCCGGACTTAGCTCATGTTTGCAAGTGTGTATTAGGACGACAACAAGTGCAAGCCACTATGTGATATGTGTGCAAAGTGAAAACAATAAAGCAGATCTAATGTGGATGTGGTCCTTTAGAGGCTATCCCTCAAGTTGGTTGTAAAGAACTATGTCAGACGTCCAACAGAGAGGGTATACATCTGACTTCACACACACAAGTTCAACACAATTAACAAAGACAAAGAGTAATGTCGAAGGTCCAACACGGGAAGAACTTAGTTTTGAGAAGGCCTATCTGACTTCACACACAAAACCCAATGCATTTGTCCCAATTGAACAATAGGAACTAATGGATTGTCCTATTAAACTAAATCCGCACTGACTAGTCCCCGTTCTGATGGGTCCCCCAGATCAAGCTAGGCTCGCAAGGGATCTGAGCAATACTAGGGGAAGTTGAGGGAATGGTTTATTCCAACTTTGAAATGTTGAAAAGTAAAATGTTGAAATTGAAACTAATCTAGAAATTGAAATCTAATCTATGCTAATTTATGAAAATGAAATCTAACTAAACTAATCTAAGAAATGAAAATCCTAGCTAATGTTATGCGGTGTTGTGATTGATTTTAGCTTCTTAAAGTGAGAATTGAGAGCATAAGAAAAAATTGCAAAAATTTTCAATCACAAAAAGGACACCGTTCCCCCAAGGAAGGATGAAGACTGGGCACTGCGTAGCCCACTGATTTTATTGATGAAGGTTACAATATCTTTTTTGGGATTACTTGTGATCCTTCATTACGGAAGATCACAAGCTTTTACAAGTTTTGAAAGAGTTTATTTGTGAAAGGGTGCTCCTGAGTGTCCCGAATGGTCCAAATCCACAAAAAATCGGCAGAATCTCCCCTTGGCTGTCTACTAACCTGCAAAAACCAGCAAGCAAAGGACACTAAAAGGTGCCCAAAAACACTTTAGAAGTGTCTTGGACAATGTTAGAAAAACCCATATAATATTCTAAGTCAAAACTATCAAAAACTAACAAAAATCAACTAAGGAAAGCAAGCTAGAAAACTAAAAGAAAAATATTGCACCTTCTCATGGGAATCCTCTCTCTATGCCACAACTCATACCCAAACTCACTCTTAACTCACTCTTGCGTTCCAACAAGTCCCAGTGAACTCATAGAATGGGTGAGTTAAGTCAAAACATGTCCCCGACATGTTTCCCAAAAAATAGCCTTTGCAGATTTTTTGTCTTTTATTGATTTTTTGTGAGTAAAATTAATTTTAAGTGATTAAAAATCACTAATTTCATTCACAAAGTGGGTACATAGGTAAAGTGGGTATTCTGAGTGTGAAAACAAATACCCCCAAGGCATATAATGCCTCCTAGTACCACTTATTTAACTTTGGAATTATTTACAATTAAAATATCTTGTTTCTGCGGAAAAAAAATTATTTGCATAAAACATTAAAAAACCTAAGGAGGACTTAGTGCATTTCCATGAGACTCTAGGAGGATGAATAGCATGGTAATATACATTAGACTCTAGACTTAGATAACCATGCTAAGGCCTAACCATCACAACTTTGGAGGAAATGAGTGAAAAAACTCAAAAATTATAACTTAAAAAATTTCAAGCAAGAAATAATTAATAAGTAAAAAAAACACTCTAGAGTAATGCACTAATGATTAAGTCTTAGGAGGATAAGTCTTTTACCAATTCATCCTGCTAAATTCATCTTATTAAAATTTCCCATGGGGGGTTTGGAAATACGGTATGAAGAAAAAAAAAGAAGAAAGGTGGCCATAGTGTCCGGCTGAACTTCTGAACTTTGAATTTGAACAAGTATCTTGTTCAACTTTGGCGGCTCATCTTGCAAGTCCATCCTAGTGCAACTTTGTGGGTAACAGACCCCATAGTTCTAGGATATTTTAGGCATTGATCCAGTTCATTTTTCAGCCACAAATTTCAAATTTCTCTTTAAATTTCTCTAACAATCTGATATAAGGTTTGCAGGTTGAATTTTCTGATTTATTAGGATGTTTTCAGGGCCACTTGTAAGTTGTACCTCATTATTCATTTCTGGTTGGCCAAATCGTTCAAGCAAATCGCTGCCTTGTTTTTGGCACATCCTTCTCAAATTAATTTGCTTGGTTTCTTCCCCTTCTATTATTTTTCTTCTAACTTTATCTCATGGATTTGGGGAATATCAGAGTTCTGATTTGAGTGCATTTAACTGATTTTTTCTTTTACAGATCTAACCATTTTTGTCTCTTTTTCTCCTTTCATTTTTTTCTGCAAACTAGCTCTGTTGTTTGTACCCTCTTATTTCGCAGATAAATGGTCAAAATTGGTAATTTTTCAGCTTGCTAACATAACCAGAATTTTGGGACAAAAAGTTGTCCTAAATATGGTTTTATTTCTGCCTTAATTTAAATTGCTCAAACAGTAAATAACTTAGAAGCCTAAGCAGAATCATTTTGGGTTTCTCTATGGTTAATTCACACACTAAATTCTGCTCATAGTAACCAATTCACCACAACCCGAATTAGCACATGAAACTTTTCAGATCTCTTCTCTTTACTCCACACAGCAGATTTACATTTCATTGCAATGATCTTGAAATTTAAATTCACATTTCATCGATCCACATTTTGCATGCTCTCTTAAACTTGTTGGTTATAACATCTGATTTGTAAGAACACTAACCTGCTGCAGATTTTCATAGTTCATTGGCATTTGATAAATTTATGTTTAAAGGTTGGTGATCTAAGTTATAATTCCCATAACACAAGTGATGAGTAGTTCCATGGTTCACAATTTGACAATTCATTCACTGAACACATGGGCATTTTTTGTTTATTTCCTTGATTAGTTATATATATGAAACAAATTTGGAATATGCTTCGAATGTTAATGCTCAAATGGTTTAAGATTTTATGCTTGAATAGACACTGAGAATTGGTGTATGCTCTCCCATTGCACCTAGTAGTGATCTTTGGGTTCAAAAACCATTCTCTAAGTATGTAGGGTAGTAGAGAACTAAAGTATGCTCTCCCATTGTGCCTAGCAGCGATCTTTGGGATCATAATAGTTCTCTGCTTAGTTTATTTGAGTTTGATTATATTTTGACATTGGATATCGTCTTCATGGGATTCACATTTGCAAGAACATAATAATCGTTAAGGCAATGAACATGGTGATCTTGGTTCAAATAACATTTATGGTTGCTCACTGTTCTTTACTTTCAAATGCTCCATTTTATGTATAAATCTGCAAGCACACCTATTTGTATCAACACTTACATATTTGAATAAATTTGTAAGCATTTCATATTTCAGAACATTCACACTTTGTAAATTTACCAACACTAGTTTAACTCATTAAATCCAAAAAATTACCACTGCAACATCTAAAAATCCATCTAGCAATCAATCCTTGGGAAGCACATCTAACACATGCGTCAATCACGAGGTCACACTTAGAGCAAGTGGAGAAGATATCCCCTCTCCCCATGTCCGGGTGTTTGTAATACTACTTGGACTACTATGCATTTGGGGATTTCGAAAGTGCAGGCCACCTTGAGTGGAATCTCTTCTCATAATTTCGAACTTAGTTACCCTGCCCTTGCGTGTGGCCCAACCTACGATTGTTCCACCCTGTTGACCGCCTCTCCAACACAAGTGGTCAACTCCATGTGCCATGAAGAGATGCATCATCAAATGTTCATTTGTTGAAGACTTTTGGTTCTACAAGGCATTGTTTGGCCCCAACACTTCTTTTTGTAACTGGAATTTCCGCACCCCTGCGTGGGTTAATAATGTAATAGGTCTGCATGAGTCATGTCTAGGTCAGTTACCTTGGGATTGGTCCACTGGGAGAGTTCCTTTCACCGAGGGTTTTTTATCCTCAGGTTATCAATTGGTCTTTTCAGCCTTATTGATTTCCCTTGAGTTTTTCCCTCACACTTGCAATAATTCCTCCAAAGTGGTGAACGGCGTTCTAGTGGGCTTATCTTTTGGTAACTATTGTAGGGAATCATTGTAAATGACCATGCAAGACATCTTAGAAAGTTTCGCAGAATTCCATCGAGGCTAGTATATTTTTTTTAATTAATTAATTTTTAATTAAATTTCCCTAAGTTTGGAGGTTTAATTATTTAATTAATTAATTATTTTTGAGCAAAAATTGTAAAAACTAGGTCCTTGGACTTTTAATAGGGGTGTTTGTGCTCAAAAGAAATGGAATAGCACCCCCCACATCCATGGACCAAGTTTCAGCTCAGTCGAACAACTTTTTCTATGGGTTTGTCCACTCGGAGTGTCAGTAAGTCAAAAACAACAATTTTAATTGTTAAAGTCCAAACATGGCAAAATTGTAATTTTTAAAAATGAGTTAAAAGGATGATGTAAAGATGGATAAAGGTGAGAGAGATTTTGCCTAACCTTTCCTAAACTTTTCGAACTCTCACATCACCCCCCCACCTAGCCATAAAGAAAAAACGTCACTTTTCCTAGAGTGGTGTGCCTTCCTTCTAGAAAGTCTCCAAAAAGTAAAAAGTGATAAAAAAAAATGGGAGACTTATGCTATCCCTTGGCACGCTTTTCCTAGCCTCCCACTAACTCTTTTCTTGATCCCAATGCCTCTCCACTCCCCTTCCCTGATTAATTCCTCTCCTCTTCCCCAAATGGTGCACCCTCCAAGGAGAGTTATGCCCCCCCCTCTTGTGGATCTCCTAGGAAAATTCATTTTTTGATGGTTGGGCTCCTTTTTCTCCCTTGGCACAAATCCCATAGACCTCCCACTACTCTTTGCTTGATCCCAACACCTCCTTCACCAATCTACACCCTATATCTATGATCTAAACCCTAGATGATGTGCCCTAGCCTTGGGATCTCATCTTGTGCTTGGTGGTGGACACTTGGCATTGATCCAAGAGAGGTAGGTTTGTCTCTCCAAGTATAAATAGATCCCTTTTCTCACTCCCAACTCACCATATCTTGAGCTACTGTTATGCTACTTGATTTCTCTCTCTCTCTCTCTCTCTCTCTCTCTCTCTCTCATTTCCATTCTTTGGCTCTTAGAATTTTGGAGATAGTTTTCTCCAAGATCCTCTTCTTGAGTAATAAAGAGAAAACTTTGGAGGACTATTGGAAGAGTTATGCACATGTTTTTTCTTGCCATATACATGAGGTAAACTTGTTCAAATTTTTTTGGTGATTGCATCCATTTGATCCTAAGGTAAAATGTTATTTGGTAGATCTAGTAATGCACATGCTTGTAGATCTATATATCTTGTTATGCTAGATAGGATTGAAATGTCATATTATTAGTATATGCAACATATTATCTCTTGTATGCACATCACCTCTCAAGTTTTGCAGGTTTAGCTTCAAAGGTTTCATTGGGAATGCACCAAGGAAGATTCTTCCCTTGAGACACATACAAACTCCATACTTTCTCACCCTTTACTCTTCTTCTTATTGTTGTTCACATTCATCTATATTTCAGCTAGCTTAACATAGCATATAGGTCATCTAAATCTACTTTTTCTATAAAATTTTCTATGTGAAAAATTTCTACCAAAAATAGAAATTTGTCTTCATCTTTGTTTGTTGTGTGTAGCATTTCCAGCAAGTATACCTTGCTGGTTTTTGCAGGTTCAGATCTGGTTGAGAGTGTTTTGACTACCCAAAGGCATCCACACAACACTCAAAGACCCCCCAAAGGGATTGGTAGCTATTTCTCAACCTCCTTCAATTTTTAAGCATTTTTGTTCATTTATTCTCCTTCTTTCTTGCTTTTAGTGGCTCATAGTTGTGGGAGAAGGAGTGGTACGGCCTCCTCCCACATGTGAGCCTTGGGGTAGCTAGGGTTTAGTTTAGATCTTCCCCTTTTTGCATTTTTTTTCCCTTTTGGAGCTAGGACGTGGGGTTTGGGGTTTGCTTGGTTTGTTTGTTTGCTTGCTTCTTGTCTTTTTCCTTGCTTCATTCTCTTGCTTGCTTGCATCTCTCTTTTCCTCAATATTTCCTAAAGATTAAGCAAGCTAATTAATTGCCTACCTATTGGGAGAGAAATACCCCAAGTGGTAAGGTTAGGGTTTTAATATGTAATTGTGATCTAAGTGCTTAATGTTCTAAAATATTCTAGATCTAGATCTCATACATGGTTAATCCTTAGTATTAAGCCTATTGGGCATAATAACTTAACTAGATCTACTTGCATGCTTAAAGCTCTTCAAAGTTTAAATCCTTTTCCTAGATGCTTAGATCTATAACTCTAAATGCTTAAGTGCTTCCCGTTGCCGCCTTATACCCACCTGGGAGACGTGGAAGAAATATTCAATCCACTCGGTGTGTCCTTGGGGGCAAGTGGGAGTTAAGGTGTTGTCACCTAATCCTCAACTCCTCCGTCTAGGCCAACTCCTAGCGAAGTCAAGGGAGGTAGTCCCTAACAAATATACTAAGGCTTTTAAGCTAAGTACGAAAATTGAAATCTAGGAGTTTATTAATTCTTCAAACCATTAACCATATATTGAATAAAACATAAGACAAACATTTACCACGATATATATATAATCAAATGAACATTAACTTGCATCAAAAGGATACTGAGAGACAATTGTTAGGTGCAAGTTGCATTTACATTAAATATATAACCAATTATGTATTGAAGCCTGTGGCTTTGCTGAATGTGAAAATTGAGACCAGTGTCTTAATGAGAATCGTGGGCAATGTAGTTCGCGTGTTTTATTAAGGGTAAATTAAAGTTCGATTAGTGAAATGGTTTGGGCCTCCTTGGAGGTTAACTCTTTGATTGGAAACTTGCGGAGAGCTTTACCGAAACCCAAATGGTC
>ML790633.1:48537-65341 GCA_009831015.1 Picea engelmannii | reverse complement strand
AATGATGGATAATATGGAATTTAGATGGCATTTCATATATTGGAAGTATCACAAACATACATGTTTCATAAATTTTGCATCTAGTTTGGCATTCTACATGTTTTCTTTTGAATATATATATATATATATATATATATATATAATATATATATGAACGCTCCGGAGACGCTTCTCTCCCGACATTTTTTGAAAAATGCGCTCCCACGCTCCCGCTTCGCTCCCACGCTCTGGCAACATTGCTCCTAACTATGAATCACTCTTAGCGAAAGCAGGTCCCTCCACCAAAGATCCTAACCAAAAAGTCCTCTTTGGCACCTTTCACTTGCATCACAACTGTACATGATAGTTTCTCCTACCTTCACATCGAGCACTCCATGTAGCACTAGGGTTTCCAAATGCCACAAAACCCTAGTCTTCTCTCACAAGAACTACAAGACCGAGTGCTCCATTTGCTCCTCTAGGGTTTCTCCCAAACCCTAGATTCCTTGTCTTCTTAGGGAGAAAAACCCTAACCATAGTCTTCCCTTGAATTTCCTCAAGGACCCTAGCACTAAAGACAAAGAGAGCAAATACAAATGAAGAAGAGTACAACGAGACTAGTTCACTCTAGCTCTCACATCACTAACACAAGTATGTGATTACATGAGTGAACAAGAAAGAATATTATGGAAAGACTCCCTCCTCCCTTTATTTATACGAAAGGGGAGGGAGGCCAACAATAATAAGTGGACCTAGTCCACGATACACAACCTATCTACACACTAAATAGGCCCAAATATGGAGTGGTCAAACTTTGGATGACACATGTCAAGCTCCAAGGCATGCAAGTCCAACAAGCAAGGGTCCAAGGTTGAACACTGCTCCAAAGGCCTCAAATGTTCCAATGGTACCTCCTAAGCCATGTGTACCTCTAGGTCCACCACACCTACATGATCATTCCTTAACCCAAGCGTCCTCAATTCAAGTACAAGCCTCCACGCAAGCAATCGAGTGTCCCCATGCCATTTATGGCTCAATTCCTTCCTCCAAAATTCCCAACACTCCTCCAAAGTGAGTTGTCCTTCAAGCAAGCAACCAAGTCCCCCATGTTTGTACATCATGAAGAAAGTCACTAAGCCACATAGGTCTCCAACGCTCCAAAGAAGTGTGTCACATAAGCATCAAGACAAGGCATAAAAATCCATCAACAAGCTAACTCCAATGTGTATGTTCATCATGGTACAAACAAGGGAAATCAATAGTGACACTATGCACCCCACATCACATGAAGCACCCCGAATCATGGTGTAAACATTGTTGAAGGACCCCCGAAAGCTAACACTCCCTCTATACGAGGCAAGTGTTTTCACAAACACTAGTCTTCTCCCTCTGAAACTCAACCAACCCTGCCATTTACAAATCTAAACCTAATTCAATCTTGGAATCAATCATTGGCTCCTACAAAGAAATTGCTCCCCAAACAACACACTTATCCATCAAGGCATCACACCTCACCTCCTCAAAACAACTAGAAGGCTCACAAATGGAAGAAGCCAATGCAATATGGTTAGCATATCTCTTAGAGGTACAATTTCCCTCATCAAAATTTGGGCATTCCTACATGCTGCTACGCACCCTGTAATGTCTAAGAAAGCCATCTTGGCTTCTTGTGTCCCAAAGACAAAGGTGAGGGCATATCCATCCCCAGTCTCACCTCATTCACTATAGTGTTCCATTATGCTAGAATGTAGATATTGTAAGCTTTACAAGTTTTATTGTATCCAACAAGACAAGATACCATTACAACATCTCAAATCTTGAAAGAACATTGACCACCTGTGAATATGAAAAAACATAACCTTGGACCATCAACAACCAACCAAACTCCAACATCCTTCACATCAACTTCATGGGGAAAAATATTCAAACACCACATCATTGGTTGTGCAGGACTCCCTGCAAAGATGATCACATCTCCATACAAGTCCAAGACAAGTGGATAAGATCTATCAAAATCACAAAGATAAAAATCTGCACAAGTCAACTCATCAATCATGAAGTACCGAGATTGTAGTGAAAACAATAGCCTACACAAGGCCTCCAACAAACAATAAACATGGGTATCTCAACCATGCACCTCAAAACCTCCAACCACTGAAGCAAAACCCTCAACAAGGTCAACTCCCTCTTTCCAAGAGAATCATTTTGTAACTGGAGCAAGAATCTCATGAAGGTCAAATCCTTTATGGGAGAGTCCAACAACCCTATCCCAATATTCTTCAATACTCCAATCAGTTACAAGCTTGGAATCAATCATCGATTCCACAATTGGTTTTGAACCTATCTCCATGGCATCTCACCATAAATGCTTTGCATAGGCCTCCTCAAGACTAGAAGGCACACCAAACTTCCATTGGTATGTACAAGGGACACAAGATCAACAAGTAACCTGTCAAGACCACCATCTCGCACACCTCTAGCCAAAGTGCTCAAGCTTACATGACTACAATCACTAATAGTACACCACTATCCTTCGAATGCAACTTTACACTAATGATCTATCGTACAAGAAATTGAAAGAATTCTTCAAACCAAGAACAACCAAAACATCATTTTATTCAAGAACATCACTTAATGACATCTGGAAGGAAATGGAGTTCAATCCTTTCAAAAGATAAGTAGCAACATCACCCAACTCCACACTCATACCTTTCTCTTTCTTTTGAAGCCCATTGAAGAGTTTCATGTTATAAGTCACATGTCTCAATGCCCCAACATCCACGTATCGCCCAACCCCTGACATGGTGTTAGAAGATAAACAAAAGACCATGGATAAGGTGGTCTCAAGCTAGGATGATAACTCATCAACTCCTGCCACAATAGTTGCACTTCCTACAACCTGCATCTACTACTTGGCCTTCCCCTTCTTCTCAGAACATTGGCTAACATAATGTCCCAACTAGTGACACCTAAAACATTTCACTTGATTCAAATTTTTCTTACCTCGGGTCGATTCTTCCTTCTTATCCTTCTTGTATCCTTTCTTACTTCCCTTCCTCGTGTGGAAATCCTTGAAATGCTCTAACATCGTTTAGAAATCTCGAGAATTTGACTTTTATTGCAAATTTAGAAATTTCAGCTCAACCTCAAGGTTCCCTGGATCTATTTTGTGTAAACTTTCAGCCTTACGGATGAATTCGAGACATTAAATTGCAATGGCAATATTTCACTTCTCTTCAACCCAATTTCACAAGGCAGCCCAAGAACATAAATACCATTCAAGTGTACTTCAATACCACAAAGTTACAACCCTTAAGACACACTTTCCAAGTATATAACAGATCTGAAATGTCTTATTACAGCAGATTACAACAACAATATATCTCTCGTCTTACCTTCTAGAATAACCAATTCAACTCTATGTTATGTCAAATCAACATGAATAACCAATGCTAGAATGTACTCAATCATGAAAATAACATAAGCTGAAAATCAAATATTTGGACAACTAAAACACTTCATACATATATATAAGAGATGAAGTACATGTACATAACAACTTATCACAAGTTGGTACAAGTCAAACTCTCCAAACCCTAGCTAGGGAAACCATAAAAAAACATTAGCCACCAACTCTTCCTAGCTAGGAATCACTTCTAACCAAAGCTGGCTACTCCACCAAAGATCCTCAACAAGCTAGCATACACACCGACAAGTTTTCCTTGGCAACTACATTTACATCCCACAAGTGTACAAGGTCGTATCCCTTTATCTTTTCCACAACAAGCACACCAAGTAGCACTGGCGTTTCCAAATGCTACAAAACCCTAGTCTTCTTCTCTCAAGAGTCAAAAGAGCCACAAGATCAAATGCTTCTTTTGCTCCTATAGGGTTGATCCCAAACCCTAGACTTCTTTGTCTCCTTAGTGCAAACTATAACCTTAGTCTTCCCTTGAAATTCCACCAAGCACCTTAGTGCTTCAAACATAGAGAGAAAATAGACATGAAGAAGAGTGCAAGAAGACAAGTTTGTCCCAGCTCTCACATCCCTAAGACAAGTATGTGATTCCATGAGTGGACAAATACAAGTGATGAAAAGACTCTATCCTGCCTCTAATTATATGAGAGGTTAGAGAGACCAACAATACAAAGTGGACCTAGTCCACTACAAGCAACCTAACTACAAGAAGATAGGCCCACATGTGGAGCACTCCAACTCTATGCTCGTTTAACCATAGACAATGTCACATCATTGTCACCCAACCATAGGCATTCACATATGCCACCCCTGAGCACAGTAACCTTTTCTTACATAGAATGATTCTGGCAAGTCCACTCTAGAACCAACAGATAAACCCTAACCAGAAACATCACTACTGCAGCAGCAACACAATACCAATAAAGTGTACCTTTACCAAGAGAAACGCACAAGAAGAAGATACCAGAAAGACTTGCACCCCGACTGCCATTGTTGCTCCTTAGACTTGCACCCTAGTTGTTGCCACAATTCCTCCTTAGACTTGCGCATTGTTTCTGAGTGAGTGAGAGTGTCTCTAAATGAGCTAGGCGCCTCCTTATTTATACTAGTCTGTCCAAGTGACTTTTCCAGGTGGGGTCGACTTCTCTTTCTGGGGCCTTCTATTTCTTTATTATTATTCTCCTTGGGCCAACTTCTCTTCTAGGGTTTTCACACATCTTTTTAATGGTTCTCTTACTCCCGGAATATTATATTATAAGTACAAAGGTTGCACTTGGAGTTTAATACCTCCCGCGGCTACCAAAACATCAACACTGCCTCTTAGCTAGGGAGGTATTAATTAAGATGTTCTTCATGTAATGGTCTCAAACACATCCATCCATCTCACATGGCATGGGCAAGACTCACATGGTCTTGCAAACCAGTCTATAGGTAGCATCACCAAAGCCACATAGGCTATCTCATGATCAAACAGATCATGTCACAAGTATCACCATCATAGCCACACAAGCTCTATCATAGTCACACACACAGACTATCTGATGGTCATGTCACGGTCATGCATCAGAGGCCTCATCAAAACATGTAGCATCTCTCTAGTGGGCAGAGCCTCATCGTCCTCTCAGACCTTATGTCATTATAGGGCTTTCATCTAGCTCACACAGAACTAGGCATCTAGCTCACACTGAACTAGGAAACCATCCAGCTCACACAGAATCTGGAATATGCAATTGAGCCAGTTTACACAAAACTGCGCTACTACACAATCCAAACGGAGTCTAGGCAACTGCAACTCGCCAGCTCACACAAAATCTGGAAACTATCCTTAGAGCTAGTTCTTCTGGTTGGCACACCAGGCATCCAGCCCACAGTGACTTGGCATCTAACCACGAGGGTTAGGCGATGTAGTGCACACACACTACCCATCTAGCCCAAGGCTAGGAAACACTTCCAACAACACAAGTTGGCCCTCCATCTTGAAAAGATGAGAAACTTGCCAACCCCGAAGGCTCGACTTCTGTTGACCTTGTGCGAGGTCATGTTGATTGGTGCTACAGTCAGTAATGTGCCTATAAATGACCACCCGTTGTTGCCACACTCTGCAAGCTACTACCCCAAGAATCGCATATGTGACTCATCACTCCCTCTTACGAGGGACATCCTTCTGGACCACGCTAAGCTTGTCCCTGATGTATTCAAACTTTATCCTTGACAGAGGCTTGATCAACACATCTGCTATATGCTCGTCTGTAGCAACATATTGGAGCTTCATTGCTCCCTTCTGCACCATATCTCTGATATAATGGTACCTGATCTCGATATGCTTGGACTTGTCATGAAACACCGGGTTCTCTAACAACTTCACACAACTATGGTTGTCGCACCAGATACAAGTCACCTCTAACTCGAGATCAAACAATCATGTAAGAAGCTTCCAAAGTCACACCACTTCGCTGCTAGCTGAACACGCTGATATATACTCTGCCTCAACCATACTGAGCGCCACACTAGTCTACTTCCTGCTAAACCATGAGATCATAGTTGATTCCACATTGAAGCAACATCCAAATGTACTCTTCCGGTCTACAACACTATCGGCCCAATCTGAATCAGTATAGCCTTGCAGGCTTATCTCATGATCTGAAACATATCTAAGTCCATAATCAACTGTACCTTTTAGGTACCTCAAAACATGCTTTGCCACAACTAAGTGAACACGTCTTGGTTCAACCATATATTGACTCAAAGTGTTCACCGCAAAGCATATATCTGGTCTAGTGTTCGTCAAATACATCAAGGAACCAATCATCTGCATGTACATGGTGACATCCACTATTTCTGAAGAAGTATCACTCAATAACTTCAGGTTCGTCACCATCGGTGTGGGCATGGATTTACAATCCATCATATCAAATCTCTTTAGGATTTCTACCACATATTTTCCTTGGCACGGGAAAATCTCATCCAGTTTTTGCCACACCTCTAGACCCAAAAAAGTAATGCATCATACCCAGGTCTTTCATTTCGAACTCAGAAGCAAGATTTCTCTTGCACTTTGTCATGAGCTTCTTGTCCCCTGTTAGAAACAGGTCATCCACATGTAACAGTAATATCACTAACCCACTATCCACAACCTTGTAGTAAAGATTAGGATCTGCTTTACTCTTGGTAAATCCCAAGCTCATCAGAAAACTGTCAATTCTACCATACCATGCCCTGGGTGCTTGTTTCAACCCATACAAGGCTTTCTTCAATCTGCGCACAGGAGTTTTTCTTCATGTGTCTCAAATCTTTGTGGCTACTCCACGTACACTTCTTCTTCAACTACACCATCTAGGAAGGTTGTCTTCGCATCCATTTGATGTAGCTTCCATTTCATCACTGCAGCTATCGCAAGTATAGCTCTAATCGAAGTGTACCTCGCCACAGGAGCAAATGTCTCCTAATAATATATTCCTTCTTTCTGGGAGAATGCATGAACCACAAACCTTGTCTTGTATTTCTCGATACTTCCATTTGTTGAGTATTTTTTCTTGTAAATCCATTTGGAACTCACAACTAATTTCTCTTTCGATCTCGGAACCACATCCAAGACATCATTCTCAATGGAGTGGTATTCCTCAATCATGGCATCCTTCAATACTTTCTTTTCTGCAACCTCTTCATAACAGGTAGGCTTAGCATTAATGATATAACATAACAATGCCACATCACTGGAATATGGTCGAGCTTTCTTGCTTTCTCTGAAAGATCCATCTGGGGCACCATACTTCTCGGCGTCCTGAATAATTTCATCAGCCCAAGTTGGTCTTCTTTTCTTTGCATTTGTTTCTGTCGGACTTCTGGTTCTGCCATGTCATGGTCTTTTGGACCATGCTCTACAGGCACAACATCATTACGTGCATTTGTATTTACAACTCTAAAAGCTTTAGGCTCCTCATCATGGATCTCATTTGTATGATGTTGCTTCTATCTACTGAAGGTTGCATCCTCATCAAAGGTAACATCTCTGCTAATCTCGATCTGTCTGTAACCAGGGATGAAGACTATATATGCCTTCGATGTCTCATTATATCCAACGAATATACCCTCCTTGCTTGAAGGATCCAACTTCGATCAATCGACTTGAGCATGGCCCTAGAGGGCCCATCTTTTCTTCCTTTCAGCGCCTCCACTTTGTCAGCAGCAGCAGCATCCATCACCTTCGGCGTGGTCCTGTATCAGAGATGGTTCTTGCTCCATGAGGTAATCAATCCGGCGATCATGGTATGTGTCACTCTAATCCTCAAAACCTTTAAATATGTGCATCTAGTTCTTTTCTATTCTAACAGGTGTTTGGATCTTATACTTATCCACTTGACCATGTCTGGGGGGAATGACAGGATGCCCTAGTAAGCATGTGCCCATAGGTTTTGAGTTGCCACTGGGGGGTTTCTAAAAAGTCTTCGTCCGCTCCCGTCATACTCGCCACTTTCCATCTTACTTCCCGCTCATCCATCCCATTACATTTGTCCGGGCATTGGGTTGGCCAATCATTCAAGGGTTGCATGTTGCCTTGTGGGAAGAAGGGGATAAAGGCCCAGAAGGTAAAAGCAGCTGGCAAAAGATAAAAGCCAAAAAATAAAACCTCGAGATGCTTCGCCCAGGGATCCCCGAGAAAGCAGTAAAAGGCTTCTCAGCAAGAAACAAGAGGGACCCATAAAATAATAAAACAAGACCTAGTCAGAGGATAGGGGGTCTCATCACGAGCCAGCCTATTAGGTCCATGGGCACCTAGCGGTATGAAACTACTAGCAGCTGGTTACCACACCAGGGTAGTGGCTCTTGCTTGCATGGCCAAGAGAAAGGGGGTCTCATCACAAGCCAGCCTTCTCATCTCCGTGAAAGTGCTTGTGGGTAACGTTGCCACCACTGGTCACCACACCAGGGCAATGTCCCCTGATTAGCTTCTTGAAGAAAAAGAAATAAAGAATAAAGAATAAAAGGCATGAATGGCCTTGGAAACATTTGCATCCAGGACAGGTGCAGCTCGCCTTCTACAAAGACACCCACAGGTAAGCCCTGCATTTCCCTGCATTCACTGCACCCCTTGTCATGACATCCCTTATCCACCTAACACATTTACATGACTTCGATTTAATCACTTCTGGAAACATCCCTTTTCCAGTGGACACTGGCCTAATAGGACGGCCTGTCACTTCCTCCAAACTTGCATTGCACATTTGTATAATGTCTTTCAGCATTTCACTGGATAGAAAAGGGTTTATACACATGTTTAATAAAATTGATGATTGGATGTGATTGACATTGCTATGATCCCTCCGACTTATGAGCCCATGGAGGGCGTATCTGTTGATGTGCAGGATCATACCCGACAGATAGGTACCATATTGGACCGGTACACATGGGGAGATGATTAGTTCGGACCTCCATGGGGCTGAAGAGCCCACCAGATGGATCTTGAGACCCCAACAAGGGGCAGAGACAGGACAAAGGAGTTTGCATCGGAGAAGAGGAGGACATTCCAAAGAGACACCCTACGAGAGCCTTACCTAGGGGGGTTGTGCCCTCTTCATTGGAACATTGGCCTTGGAAGGCCCAAGACGTCACCCAGGAGGCCCATGACGTCATCTAGCTTTATGGACGTTTTGGGGAGATAGTCATGGCAGTTTGGCACGTGTGGCAGATTGGAGAAGCCCAAGGAGAGCTAAGGTTTTGCTCCAGGAGGCTACATTTGCCCTAGAAAGGGCTAACGTCACCCTAGAAGGGGCATGACGTCTTACTTTTGCTTGATTAGGGTTTAATTTATGACATTTTAATGTAAAACAATATTATTGTGTATTTTGGCATTGTCGACCTTTTGATGACCTAAAATTTAATTAAGGTCATTGGTATGGTATATATTGGGGGTTTTCACTCTCATATTTTCATCATCTTTCACTCACACATTAGTGAGGTCTGAAATTTGCGCCCTCTTCTAGGGTTTTGGCTGAAATTTTGAGGCGCACTTGTTGAAGGAGACTTTTTCTTGGCATTTTCGGCATTTCTCTTGGTGGAAGATTTACAACAAGGGTTTTGCTACATGAATTCTTTGTTTGTGTAAGTGAATTTCTGCAACACTTCTTGATTGAATGGTTATGGTACTATTTACTTGCATTTTGTTATTATAATTTGCTGAATTAAAGCCCTAGGTGACAAGCACATGCTAAGGTCCTTGTCTCATGTCCCCACTAGGATTAAGAGCCATTTGATTTGCTGAAGTAAGATAGAGCCTTGCCATAGCAACACTCTATCCATTTTCTTCTAGCCTAGCCGAGTTTTTTTTACTTGTTATTGAGCTAAGAAAGAGGAAAACGCATCAAGGCCTAGGGTTTCTACACCTTGGTGAGCCGTTTTCCCTTAGGGTTTGATAGATGAAGCCTTGCCTAAGCAACACTTCACCTTCAAACTCTCTTGTCTTCAGCGCTACAATTATTACACAAGCTAGCCGATTTTTATCTTGCCATTGAGCTAAAGAAGGAGGAGAGAGCACTTAGGCCTAGGGTTTCTACACCTCAGTGAGCCTTTCTCCCCTAGGGTTTCATTGTTGAGGCCTTGCTTTAGCAACACCTCAACATTTAACCCTCTTGTCTTTGGCCATATCACTGTCATTTCGGCCCTTCAACATTTGTAGCCATTTGACTCCATTTGCCCTAGTAACGCATTGATCTAAGACTTCTTGTGTTGAGCACCTTGATCATACAAACATCCAATACCTTGAACAACTAATAAGCCTTTCTAACCCTAGCTTATACTAATACCTACTAACCCTACTGTTGCCATTATCTACTTGAGTTATCTTTATATATTGCAGCATTTGTATCTTTAAAAAGCAATTGAATAATTAGCTAAGGCGTTGTTTCTTGATATTGATATTGTTACATTGATTGCCATTAGCATTTATTGTGAAGTGACATATTACAATCATTGCCATTGTATAAACATTGATTTCCTTCATCAATATTATTGCTCAATTTCTTATTTTTGGAAAGTCATTGATTATATGAAGTACTAACCAGCAAGTGAGCTTGCACATGTATAGTTTCTTTGTTGCTTTGTCTCGGGTAGGTACACTATTTGGTTATTACTTATCTTTATTGGCTGATTAGCTAGGACTTTCTGATCGGTGGTGACTTGTGAGGGGGACTATTATACTTAGCCTTTCAAGCCTTTCCCTTCTCAAAACCTCAGTTCACCGGGGACATCTCCCCTGGGCCTTACCTCCCTAAACAGAAATAGTTATCCTATTGAGGTGACAATGGTGGGATAGTCTCAGTTTCGCCAGTTTGCCCTTCTTCTATCCGTCTTTTACTTTAACTACAAACTGTGCAATAACATTTTGACGCTGTTGTCAGGGACACTGAGTCAATTCTCCTCAAGACGACAGTTTTCGGTAAGCCTTGCCTCTAGAGTCTCTATCTTACAAGCTTACCTAGCGACTCCACTTAGGGTGTTTTCCCTTAACCTTTGATAGTTTCAAGCAAATTATCTGGCAACTCCACAAACCACAAGGAGGTACAATAATCCTCCTCAATCCTTCAGAAGAAAGCCTCCCTAAAACTCTCCTATAGTAAAATCACTTTTCGGAGGAAGTTTTCCTTTAAACACCATGTCTAGCACAACAACTCAGACCAATGCACCGAACCCAGGCAATAACCAAAGACAATGGTCATCCAGTCTCTTCAAACCGCTAGACATGTCAGCCATACCAGGCTTCCCTAGGCAAATGCCACCAAAGTATGAGAAGTGGTTGCCTAAGTTTACCGTACTGATGCAATCAGTGTCGAAGAGCATATGAGCAATTTTTGGGCATTTTTTCAGCCTCACCTCGTTAGTGATGATGCTGAAGACCTAGTCATGAAATCGTTCTCCGCTACCCTCCCTGATGCTTCAAGGCGTTGGTATCATAGTCTTCCCAATGGCAGCATTAAAACCATGGACAAACTAGAACAAGCCTTTCTCAAGAAATGGAGTATCAAAGAAGACCCCAACATGCTTCTGACCATGATGAATTCCCTTTGGAAACATGAGAATGAATCCATTCGAGAATTCCACACCAGGTTTGAAACCCTGTTGCAAAAGATCCCTATAAACCATCATCCAACCGACAATTTCCTTGTTTATATCTACACCAGAGATTTCACGGGTCAATTAGGGTATCTTCTCAGGGACAAAAACCCCCAAACAATCCAAGAAACTCAAGAATTGGCTACCAAGATTGAAGGCAACCTCCATTCATCTAAGATTGAGCCTTTCACAAATCCAAGGGGCAAAATGGACACTAAACCTAAAATAGTCCACAATACCGAGCCTACCTCAGACCTTTGCGCCAGCATGGCAAAATTGCAAGCTACTATGGACGGCATGATGACTAGGGTTGTCAACCTAGAAAGAGCCCAGAACCAAGCACCAAGGCTCCCTTACAAAGGCCAATTCCAAAGGGGAAACCAAGTTTATAAACCAAAGAATGAACAAGAGGTCCCTAACACCCTAGCCCCTGCAAATATCGTGGATGAAAACCCTTGGTGTTTGCAGTGTAGTGAAGCACATTAGGAACATGAGTGTCCTTACAACAATGATGGCCGTGAACAAGTGAACAATATGGGTCATGTCATGGAAGGCCCCCAAATAAATATCACTCTTGAAGAACATCGGGAGCGTGTAAAAGAAGTAGCCAGGCTGACTAGAATGGCAATGATAAACAACCTAGACCAGGAATCAAAAGAGAAGTTGAAGAAACAAGAATTCCAGGTGTATAGATGAAAGAAGTTGAACCAACCTATCTCTACCGTTCCTGTGGCAGCTCAAACGAGACCTCCACCCTCGGACATTATCCTCCCTAAAACTTCCAAAACCGAGAGGGTGGACTTAAACTTTGACTTCGAAGCGGCACTATCTAAGATGCATGTAACCATCCCTCTGAGAGAAGCCATTAAGGTACCATCTGTTAAAGAACGATTTGACAATTTTTTCAAAGAATCAAATGGACCTATGGACCCCCCTATTATGTTGCAAGATGATCACTTTAGGGTCCAATACGATGAACATCCTCCCTTTTTCATGACCTTGATAATGAATAACAAGAGCCTCAACAACTGTATGCTGGATTCAGGGGTCAATGCTAGTATGATGTCCCTCAAAGTCATGCAGCAAATTGGTTTAAAAGTCACACGACCTTATAGGAATGTGTGTGGCTTTGAATCTAAAACCATACCCACACATGGGGTAATTGAGAATGTCAAAGTTTGACTTAAAGAATACCCCGAGAAAGTGATCCACATGGACATAGTGGTAGTAGACGTTCCAGATGTGTGGGGGATGTTGTTGTCTAGGAAGTTTGCCTCAAAACTGGCAGGTACTCTTGAGATGGACCTTATGTGAATATACCTTTGAAAGATGGAACTACAGGTCGTCTCCCAAACGTACCTGTGACTACAACCCATGACCAAGAAGCTAGTGATCCCATCAAAGATGACAAAGCACATGAGCAAATCATGGAAAGTCTTCCTGAGTTTTCTCCAAATGATATGCCTTTTGCAAAAGAGGAAGACTTCGATCAGATTCAATGGCCCAAGAAAGAAGAATATCAGCACCTCCTAAACAAATATAAAGACAAGGAAGTTGGGACCGTGAAGTTGCTAAAAACAAGAGAAAATGACATACTGATTCACCTTCCCAACAGGAAGTCTTTACTGCAGAATCCCACCCTCGTTCCTCTGCACAATACACCAGGGTTGTTCAAGGAACAGCCAAATACAAGATTAGAGAGTACAAGGAACGGGAAGTAGTATGGATGTGGGATACCAAGAAAGGAGAACCAAATAATGTCAAAAGAAGAACTCAATCTTGGCTCGAACCTTTCAAAGTTGCAAGAAAATCAGTTGACAACTCTTACTACTTGTCCACTTTGGAAAGAAGAAGGCGACCATTACCAGTCAGCGGGCACCTCCTCAAACCCCACCAAGGTGGGAGGACTTGACTTCACAGGTAAGTAGGTAGGCATTTTTGCATTCATTGTATATACCATTGCATTGCATGCTAGAGTAGTTTGCTTTCACACTTGTACATATGATTGCTTTTATTTCAGTTATATATATATATATATATATATATATATATATATATGAGTTGGGGGTGATATCACCACCCCAAATGATTACTGATAGTTGTTGTTGGGATCAAGCAGGTTACAGGTTATGCCAGATATGTTGAGGTTCTCAAGCGCTCTACGGTGAGCACATGTCCCCGAGTTGGAGCCAAATGTTATCGACCACTTTTAGGGATAACTAAGGAGATTATGTCTCGAGGCCCACAAGTCCTAGACATGGAGTACCGAGAGCCAGATCGACTTGAGCATGGCTCTTGAGGGCCCATCTTTTCTTCCTTTCAGCGCGTCCACTTTGTCAGCAGCAGCAGCATCCATCACCTTCAGCTTGGTCCTATATCAAAGATGGTTCTTGCTCCATGAGGTAATGAGTCCGGGTATCATGGTATGTGCCACTCTGATCCTCAAAACCTTTGAATATCTGCATCTAGTTCTTTTTGTTTCTAACGGGTGCTTGGATCTTATACTTATCCACTTGACCATGTCTGGGGGGAATGACAGGATGCCCTAGAAAGCTTGTGCCCATAGGTTTTGAGTTGCCACTGGGGGTTTCTGAAAAGTCATCGTCCACTCCCGGCATAATCACCACTTTCCATCTTGCTTCCCGCTCATCTATCCCATTACATTTGTCTAGGCATTTGATTGGCCAATCATTCAAGGGTTGAACCTTTCCTTGTGGAAAGAAGGGACTAAAGGCCCAGAAGGTAAAAGCAGCTGGCAAAAGATAAAAGCCTAAAAATAAAACCTCGAGATGCTTCGCCCAGGGATCCCCAAGAAAGCAGTAAAGGCTTCTCACCAAGAAACAAGAGGGACCCATAAAATAATAAAACAAGACCTAGTCAGAGGATAGGGGGTCTCATCACGAGCCAGCCTATTAGGTCCATGGGCACCTAGCGGTATGACACTCATAGAAGCTGCTTACCATGCCAAGGTAGTGGCTCTTTGTTGCATGGCCAAGAGAAAGGGGGTCTCATCACGAGCCATCCTTCTCATCTCCGTGAAAGTGCTTGTGGGTAACATTGCCACTACTGGTAACCACGTCAGGGCAGTGTCCCCTGATTAGCTTCTTGAAGAAAAAGCAATAAAGAATAAAGAATAAAACGCATGAATGGGCTTCGAAACATTTACATCCAGGACAGGTGCAGCTCGCCTTCTACAAAGGCACCCACAGGTAAGCCCTGCATTTCCCTACTTTCACTGCACCCCTTGTCAGGACATCCCTTATCCACCTCACCCATTTACATGACTTGGATTTAATCTCTTCCGGAAACATCCCTCTTCTAGTGGACACTAGCCCAATAGGATGCCCTGTCACTTCCTCCAAACTTCCATTGTAGATTTGTATAATGTCTTTGAGCATTTGACTAGGTAGAAAGGGGTTTATGCACATGTTTAATAAAATTGATGATTGGATGTGATTGACATTGCTATGATCCTTGTGACTTATGAGCCCATGGAGGGTGTATCTGTTGATGTGCAGGATCATACCCGACGGACAGGTACCATATTGGACCGGTACACATGGGGAGATGATGTTAAAATAATGTAACTGCAAAGTGTATTCTTATTATTATTTGATATATTATTCATTGGATCAATCCCCATTGCGGATTGATCATGTCGGTTATTATAAAGGACCAAATCCCCTTTTGCAGATTGGTCAAAAGATAATTGTAATAGGCAGAATAAGAAATCAGCCCCAGAAGATATTAAAGAGGCCCCGAAATATAATAAAGGTGGTTATAACCACCCAGTTGGAGAAGTCGGCCCTGCCAGTGAAGAGACACTTCACACGTGCCAGTCTTGTATAAATAAAGAGGATAGCACCTCACTTAGATACACAACTCACGTGCTCATTGAGAGATAAGTTTCGGATCTGCAGTTAGAGAAGAAGGAGAGAGAGTGGCGCATCTTTGGGAGAGGATCTTCTGTATTAGTTTTAGTTATATCTTGTCATTGTATTGGCTATCTATAATAAGGAAGTTTTGTTGGGTTTTCTTCCCCTAGAGGGTTTCCCAAGATAAATGTTGTGTCTCTTGTGAATGTGTATTTCTCAGTGATCTTGTATTATGCTATTGTTATCTATTGAATGCAAAGAACTATAATAATGGCTTAAACATTAACATGGTATCAGAGCCAAGCTGAAGGAAGCATCTTTCACAAGAGTGAAAAAAGTCACTGTTGTCGTACATGCAAATTAGGGTTTTTTTATGGTGAAGCTTTTCAACCCTAAAACCACCTAGAAAAGTGCGCCCTCCCCCAGGGATTACTTTGGCACTCTCAGCGCACCTTTTCAGTCGCTGGATCTCCCGGAAAGTGAAACCCTAGTTTCACAAAGTACCAGAAGTACCAGAAAACCAGTGTACCAGAAGTACCAGAGTACCAGAGGTACCAGAAAACTAGAAGCACCAGTCTAGAAATCTGCAGATCAAGTTTGGAGGAGCAAAAGTTGGAAATTCTTAGATCCAAACACACCAAGCTACTCGCCTCAGCAAAGCGCACCTCCTGGTAAGTTCAAATTTTGTTTTTGAGCACTTTCATTTTTTGGTCATTTTCCTAGCTCCAGGTAAAAGATGTCTACAAGCATTAAGCTTGTTGACAAGCTAGAAGGAGTGGAAAACTTTCGTGCCTGGAAGTATAGGATTGGCCTCATTCTTGAAGAGAATGACCTAGCAAGATTCGTCAAAGAAGAAGTACCGGAACCCGCCGATGCTGCAGAAAAGGCAAAGCATCAAAAGGACACAATCAGGACCAAAAGAATCATTGCAGATTCAATCAAAGACCACCTGATTCCTTATGTGTCCTCTAAGAAGACTCTGAAAGAAATGTTTGATGCCTTGACCAGACTGTATGAAGGAAAGAACATAAACCGAAAGATGAATCTAAGAACTCAACTGAAGAATACAAGGATGCAGAAAGGAGAAACGATTCAGGAATATTTCTCCAAAATCTCAAAATTCAAAGAACAGTTAGAAGCGATTGGAGATACCATAGACGAAGACGAACTCATAATGACGGCCCTAAATGGTCTCCAAGACCTTGGGATGCATTCATCCAAATGATATGTGCCAGAATGGAGAAACTGAAGTTTGATAGTCTATGGGAAGAATGCATCCAAGAAGAAACAAGAGTAGTGAATCATGAAGCATTACTAGCAAGAGATGATGATCAAGCCCTAGCTACTCACACCAAAGGAGGAAGGA
>ML790633.1:26817-43649 GCA_009831015.1 Picea engelmannii | reverse complement strand
ACGATCCTCCATAAAAGGAAGCCAGCTTGGGCTAGAGAGCTTATTCAAGATGGAGAGAAGTACGGTGTTCCCCAAGGAACTACGAGACAGGTGAAAAGACCAAAGCCATTCTCTAGTTATACGGCTTTGATGTGTGATCTTCTTGAAGAGGAGCCTACCTGCTTTGAAGAAGCCATTCAGAGGAAAGAATGGGCAGATGCCATGACAGAGGAATACCAATCCATAATGAACAACGATGTATGGGAAATAGTTCCCAGACTGAAGAGTAAAGATGTGGTATCCTCCAGATGGCTCTTCAAAATAAAACATGTTGTTGATGGAAGTATTGAGAAGTATAAAGCAAGATTTGTCGCTCATGGCTTTTCTCAAAAGGAAGGCATTGACTATGAAGAGACATTCACTCCTGTGGCCAGATACACTTCAATCAAAACCATCATAGGTCTTGCAACTAAGATGAAGTGGAAGCTGCACCAGATGGACGTGAAGACAGCTTTCCTAAACGGTGTCATCGAAGAGGAAATGTATATAGAGCAACCTCAAGGATTTGAGGTTGAAGACAGGAAGTCTCAAGTCTGCAGATTGAAGAAAGCCTTATACGGATTTGAAGCAAGCTCCTAGAGCTTGGTATGGCCGTATAGACAGTTTCTTGACGAGCTTAGGCTTTACCAAGAGTAAAGCAGACTCTAACCTCTACTTCAAGGTCATGAACAATGAGCCAGTAATATTACTGTTATATGTGGATGACCTATTCTTAACTGGAGAAGAAAAGCTCATCACTGAATGTAAGAAGAGACTTGCCTCAGAATTTGAAATGAAAGACCTTGGCCTAATGCATTATTTCTTAGGTCTTGAGGTATGGCAGAGTCCTGAGAGGATCTTCCTTAACGAAAGGAAGTATACAGCCGAAATCCTGAAGAGATTCGACATGCTAGAGTGCAAGTCCATGAATACACCCATGAAAGCGAAGTTGAAGCTGTTGGTCGACACTTCGCCAGAGTTGATTGATGCCACACCATACATACAGATTATTGGATCGTTGATGTATCTGGCGAACACCAGACCAGACATTTGTTTTGTCATGAACACCTTGAGTCAGTTTCTGGTAGAACCCAGACATGTTCACCTAGTGGCTGCAAAACATGTGATGAGGTACCTTGAAGGTATAATAGATTGTGGTCTCAGCTATGATGGAGATCAATATACTGATGCAGATTGGGCAGGAAGTGTTTCTGACAGGAAAAGCACTTCAGGATGTTGTTTCAGTCTGGGATCAGCTATGATCTCGTGGCAGAGTAGGAAGCAATCCAGCATTGCTCTCAGCACAGCGGAAGCAGAATACATTGATGCATGTTCTGCCAACTGTGAAGCTATATGGCTTCGAAAGTTGTTGACCGGTCTATTTGACCTAGAGATGGAAGCAACCACGATCTTATGTGACAACCAGAGCTGCATAAAGATGACAGAGAATCTTGTATTCCATGACAGGTCGAAGCACATAGAGATCCGATATCATTACATCTATGACATGGTGCAGAGAAACCTTAAAGCTCCAGTACATTAGCACGGATGAACAAGTTGTTGATGTGCTGACCAAGCCTCTATCTCGTGTAAAGTTTGAGCACTTTCAAGATAAGCTTGGTATAGTCCGAAAGGACCTTCCTCGAAAGGGGTAGTAGTTGTTGTGATGAGACATCTCTTGCTTCCGACAGGATGGTTGTGACGTAAAGCAAGATGATGAGATATGACTAGCACTGAGCTTTCGGCTGGATAGCTGTGACGTAAAGCCAGTCTAGTATCCTGCTTCCGACCTGTTGGTTGTGACGTAAAGCAGGACGAGTACCTTGCTTCCGACCTGATGGTTGTGACGTAAAGCAAGATGATGAGATGAGACTAGCACTGAGCTTCCGACTGGATAGCTGTGACGTAAAGCCAGTCTAGTATCCTGCTTCTGACCTGTTGGTCGTGACGTAAAGCAGGATGAGTACCTTGCTTCTGACCTGATGGTTGTGACGTAAAACAAGATGATGAGATGAGACTAGCACTGAGCTTCCGGCTGGATAGCTATGACGTAAAGCCAATCTAGTATCCTACTTCCGACCTGATGGTTGTGACATAAAGCAGGACGAGCATCTTGCTTCCAGCTTAACAGTTGTGACGTAAAGCAAGGCGATGAGATGAGACTAGAACTATGCTTCCGGCTGGATAGCTGTGACGTAAAGCCAGTCTAGTATTATTATGATGAGCCAGCCTCATGCTGTGATGATGATGATAATGTATCAGTTTTACACTAATACATATTGATGCAGATGATGATTGCATTCCTTTAAGAATGATGATGTTGTCGATGAAGAAAACTTTCGATGATTTATAGATACGCCAATCATTATTCCAAGATGATATTGATGATGTTGTCCTCTCACCCACTTGATGTTGTTGATGATAAAGGCCTCTCTCTCTTGCATGATGCTGCTGAAGAATACCCTTCTTGTTAAGGGGGAGTGTTTATATAATGTAACTGCAAAGTGTATTCTTATTATTATTTGATATATTATTCATTGCATCAATCCCCATTGCGGATTGATCATGTCGGTTATTATAAAGCACCAAATCCCCTTTTGCGGATTGGTCAAAAGATAATTGTAATAGGCAGAATAAGAAGACAGCCCCAGAAGATATTAAAGAGGCCCTGAAATATAATAAAGGTAGTTATAACCACCCAGTTGGAGAAGTCGGCCCTGCCAGTGAAGAGACACTTCACACGTGCCAGTCTTGTATAAATAAAGAGGCTAGCACCTCACTTAGATACACAACTCACCTGCCCATTGAGAGATAAGTTTCGGATCTGTAGTTAGAGAAGAAGGAGAGAGATTGGCGCATCTTTGGGAGAGGATCTTTTGTATTAGTTTGAGTTATCTCTTGGCATTGTATTGGCTATCTATAATAAGAAAGTTTTGCTTGGTTTTCTTCCCCTAGAGGATTTCCCAGGATAAATGTTGTGTCTCTTGCGATTGTGTATTTCTCAGTGATCTTATATTATGCTATTGTTATCTATTGAATGCAAAGAACTATAATAATGGCTTAAACATTAACAAATGATTAGTTCAGACCTCCATGGGGCTGAAGAGCCCACCGGATGGACGTTGAGACCCCAACAGGGGGCAGAGACATGACAGAGGGGTTTGCACTAGAGAAGAGGAGGACGTTCCACAGAGGCACCCTGGCAGAGCCTTACCGAGGGGGGTTGTGCCCTCTTCATTGGAACGTTGGCCTTGGAAGGCCCAGGACGTCACCCAGGAGGCTCATGACGTCATCCAACTTTATGGACGTTTTGGGGAGACAGTCATGGCAGTTTAGCACGTGTGGCAGATTGGAGAAGCCCAAGGACGGCTAACGTTTTGCTCCAGGAGGTTACATTTGCCCTAGAAATGGCTAACGTCACCCTAGAAGGGGCATGACATCTTACTTTTGCTTGATTAGGGTTTAATTTATGACATTTTAATCTAAAACAGTATTATTGTGTTTTTTGTCCTTGTCGACCTTTTGATGACCTAAAATTTAATTAAGGTCATTGGTATGGTATACATTGAGGGTTTTTACTCTCATATTTTCATCATCTTTCATTCACAAATTCGTGAGGTCTGAAATTCACGCCCTCTTCTAGGGTTTTGGCTGAAATTTTGAGGTGCATTTGTTGAAGGAGACTTTTTCTTGGCATTTTGGGCATTTCTCTTGGTGGAAGGATTACAACTAGGGTTTTGCTACATGAATTCTTGGTTTATGTAAGTGAATTTCTGCAACACTTCTTGATTGAATGGTTATGGTACTATTTACTTGCATTTTGTTATTATAATTTGTTGAATTAAAACCCTAGGTGGAAAGCATATGCTAAGGTCCTTGTCTCATATCCCCACTAGGATTAAGAGCCATTTGATTTGTTGAAGTAAGATAGTGCCTTGCCATAGCAACACTCTATCCATTTTCTTCTAGCCTAGCCATTTTGTTTTACTTTTTATTGAGCTAAGAAAGAGGAAAACTCATCAAGTCCTAGGGTTTCTACACCTTGGTAAGTCGTTTTCCCTTAGGGTTTGATAGATGAAGCCTTGCCTTAGCAACAGTTCACCTTTAAACTCTCTTGTCTGCAGCCCTACAATTATTACTCAAGCTAGCCGATTTTTATCTTGCCATTGAGCTAAAGGAGGAGGAGAGAGAACTTAGGCCTAAGGTTTCTACACCTCAGTGACCCTTTCTCCCCTAGGGTTTCATTGTTGAGGCCTTGCTTTAGCAACACCTCAACATTTAACCCTCTTGTCTTTGGCCATATCATTGTTATTTCGGCCCTTCAACAGTTGTAGCCATTTGACTCTATTTGCCCTAGTAATGCATTGATCTAAGACTTCTTGTGTTGAGCACCTTGATCATACAAACATCCAATACCTTGAACAACTACTAACCCTTTCTAACCCTAGCTTAGAGTAATACCTACTAACCCTACTATTGCCATTATCTACTTGAGTTATCTTTATATATTGCAGCATTTGTATCTTTAAAAAGCAATTGAATGATTAGCTAAGGCATTGTTTCTTGATATTGATATTGTTACATTGATTGCCATTAGCATTTATTGTGAAGTGACATATTACAATCATTGCCATTGTATAAACATTGATTTCCTTCATCAATATTATTGCTCAATTGCTTATTTTCGAAAAGTGATTGATTATATGAAGTACTAACCAGCAGGTGAGCTTGCACATGTATAGTTTCTTTGTTGCTTTGTCTCGGGTAGGTACAATGTTTGGTTATTACTTATCTTTATTGGCTGATTAGCCAAGACTTTCTGATCGATGGTGACTTGTGAGGGGGACTATTATACTTAGCCTTTCAAGCCTTTCCCTTCTCAAAACCCCAGGTCACCGGGGACGTCTCCCCTGGGCCGTACCTCCCTAAACAGAAAGAGCTATCCCATTGACGTGACAGTGGTGGGATAGTCTCAGTTTCGCCAGTTTGCCCTTCTTCTATTCATCTTTTACCTTAACTACAAACTGTGGGATAATAGATCTCTTATCCTTTATTACATGGATGTCTACATCTCTATGTCTGGATAGTCTGCTCCAAGTCTCAACTAGAGACCATCTAAATTGTTGCCTTCTACAACCGTCATTATAGCTCCCTCTCAGAGCTATTACCTGTGACCTGTCCGAAACAAGAAACAAGAACAACATCTCCATGGTAACCTCTATGGAATTTACAAGATAACCTGCCTGGAACAAAGTCAACAACCAAGAACATCTCCTAGAGGAAATCAATTTATCTTGTAAACAAGTGCATTATGAGCATTTACTGGAGTGTTAGTCATACCAATAATATTCCAATGTTACTAAACAAGCAATAGCAATAGCAATAATAAAATTCTAAAGACTGTTATTCTAGTTACAATACTTACTTAAACTTTACCAATATAAAATATCAAACCTGATATGCAATATAAAATATCTTCCCATAGCCTTTATTGCTTCCATTATTGTTCAGAGCTTTCTTTTTGCTGCCCGATTCTACTGAGGATTGTAGGGAGTAGTGAGCTCCCTCTTAATCCCAACTTCTCTGCAAAATGCTTTGAAGTCATCTGATGTGAACTCTCCTCCATTATCCCCTAAGTGAAGTGGTTGTCATTGGTCCACACACCTCTAAATGCACGATGTCCAAAACTCCTTTGACTTTGTTGTCACTGCTTGGGAACTAGCTCTTCCTGATGGTCGATCTGCCCCATGTCTCAAACCGGAGGCTATCTAATATGTTTCCTTCTGCAGTTGTCACTGTAGCACCTTCTTGGAACACATACATCTCCATGGTAGCCTCCATGGATTTTGTAAGATAACCTGCCCGAGACAAGAGCAACAAGAGCAAAAGAATTTCAAATATAATAGCATTTTCATAAGAACGTATCTATAGTAACAAGAATAAGAGACAATTTCATGGCAATCATCATAGCATTACCAAGGTGACCTGCCTGGAAGCAAAACAAGAAGTATCTCATAAAGGAGATGTTATTTCATCTTGCAAACAAGTACAATAAGCATTTATATCAATAGTAGTCACATGCTACCAAGTATCCATTGTACCTAGCAATAATGAAACCTTTCAAAGATTGTTGTCACAACTATAGTGTTTACTTGTAATGTAGTAATTATCAAACTTGATATGTGCAAATTGGAAACTTATCAATTTAATCAATCAAACCTAGGACCTAGAGTCTTATCTCCAAGAATGAGTGTTGTTGTTTTTCTTTCGAGTCTCCTTCACTCAAGATGACAATATGCTTTCTTGATAGAAATCTAAGTTAGAGAATATAATGCAAATAAACTCTAAAATCTCAACCTTAATCAATCTAATACTTTGACTAAAGTCAACTTATAACTTTAACTTTGACCAGAGGTTTGACTTCAACATGTCTGGCTCAAAAAATCAACCTTGACGTTTTTGCTGACTGAGGGCACCAGAAGGTGCATTAGGCTAGGGTGCACTAGGACAACCAAGAACAAGGCCCAACACTTCAATAAAAGTGCCCAATGAATTTGGGCTAGGGTTGGTTTCCCTTGCAAAACCAAAAACCCTAGCTGGAACTGCCGGAAGAATGGCTAGCAAGCTGATCTAGGGCAGTAGTTGCAACTAGCACTGCAATTAGCGATGCAACTTCTTCTTCAATGAAGCCTTCTTAGATCAAAGAAGCCTTGACCTAGGGTTTTATGAGGAAACCCTAATTTTCCAACTTTTGAATTTTGGAGATCTGATCCGGGGAGGAAAGGTGTGCCCTCCTTAGGCGAGCTTCTTGGTGGGTGCAGTAAGTGCTCAACGAGCTTGAAAATGGGGGAAACTGAGGATCTTCCTTCCAACGATTAGACTGTTACAAAGGAAACCAGCTCTGAAACCATGCTAAAATTTTGATATGTTCGTTTAACCATAGACAATGTCACGTCATTGTCACCCAACTATAGGCATTCACATATGCCATCCCCGAGCACAATAACCTTTTCTTAGATAGAATGATTCTAACAAGTCCACTCTAGAACCAACAAATAAACCCTAACCAGAAATATCAATGTTGCAGCAGCAACACAATACCAATAAAGCATACCTTTACCAAGAGAAGAGCACAAGAAGAAGATACCAGCAAGACTCATGCCCTGGCTGTCATTGCTGCTTCTTAGACTTGCGCCCTAGCTACTGCCATAGTTCCTCCTTAGACTTGCGCATTGTTTCTGAGTGAGTGAGAGTGTGTCTAAATGAGCTAAGCACCTCCTTATTTATACTAACCTGTCCAAGTGACTTTTCCTGGTGGGGTCGACTTCTCTTTCTGGGGAGGGGCTTCTATTTCGTTATTATTATTCTCCTTGGGGCAAATTCTCTTCTAGGGTTTTCACACATCTATTTAATGGTACTCTTACTCCCGAAATATTCTATTCTAAGTACAAAGGTTACACTTGGAGGTTAATACCTCCCGCAGCTACCAGAACATCAACAAACGCCCTTCTCCAAGATGCACAACACTCCTCCAAGGTGAATCGTCCTCCAAGCAAGCAACCCACTCTTCAAGTGCGCATTATGAAGAATGTCATCATGCCCTCTAGGTCTTCAATGCTCCAAGGATGAATGCCATACAAGCATCATGACAAGGCATAACAATTCATGACTAACGTAACTCCAATGTGTATGTCCATCATAGTACAACCAAGAGTTATCAACACACCATGCATCCGACATCACATGAAGCACCCCCAAGCATGGTATAAACACTTTCAAAGTAACCTTGAAAGCTAACACTCCCTCTTTACGAGGAAAGTGTTTTCACCAACACCAATGTGTTCTCTTTACGACTCAACCAAACATGCCATCTACAAATCTAAACCTACTACAGTCTCAAAATCAAACACTAGCTCCTCGAAAGGAGTTGTCCCTTAAACATCACACTTCTCCATCAAGGCATCATACCTCACCTCCTCAAAACAACTAGAAGGCTCACAACTGGAAGTAGCAAATGCAATATGGTTGGCATATCTCCTAGGAGATATACTCACCCTCATCGAAGATTTGGGCACTCATACATGCTCATGTGCATCTTGCAATGTCTAAGTAAGGCATCTCAGTTTCATGTGTGCTAGAGTAGAAGGTGAGGGCATATCCATCCCCAATTTCATCTTGTCCACACCTAGATTTGATTCTTCTCTAACCTTTGAATCAACCTTTGGAACAACAACCTCCTCACTCCCTTCAATCTTTGAAGGAGACACATGTGAACTATAGGACCACACATCCTCATCAAACTTCATATCTCGGTTCACCACAGTCTTCCATTGTGTTGGAATGTAGATCTTGTAAGTTGTGAAAAGTCTCACTGTATCCAACTAACACAAGATGCTATCACAACATCTCAAGCCACCAAGAAACACTGACCACCTATGAATCTAAAGGAACATAACCTTGGATCATCAACAACTTCCAAATTCCATTATCCCTTAAGTCAACATCATTGGAAAAAATCATTGGGCACCACATCATGAGTTGTTCAAGACATCCTACAAAGATAATCACATCTCCATACAAGACAAAGACAATTAGATCATATCTATCAAAATCACAAATATGGACAATTGCATAAATCCCATCCATCCCGAAATACCAAGCAAGTTCAAATTTGTAGATGGCAAGTTTTGGTTGAGTTATAGAGGGAGAAAATTGGTGTGGGTGAAAACACTTTACTCATAAATCGGGAGTGTTAGCTTTCGAAGTTATTCTAAAAATGTTTACACCATGCTCGGGGATGCTTCATGTGATGTGGGGTAGATGGTGAATGGATGACAAGAAGACCCATGGATGTGTCGCGATGGACATACACATGGGCGGTTGCCTGCTCACTGATTGCTAGACCTAGTATGGATGCTTGTTTGGCATTCTTCCTTGGAGCATGGGACACCTAGATAGCATGATGACATTCTTCATGATGCACACATGGAGAGTGGTTGGCTTGCCTGAGGACAACTTGCCTTGGAGGAGGACCATTGGGCATCCAAGAGGAGGGAGTTGATCTACAGATGGCATGGGAATGCTTGGTTGCTTGCATGGAGGCTTGTACTTGACTTGAGGATGGTTGGGTTGAGGAGTTATCATGTAGGTGGGGTGAACCCAGAGGACCACGTGCCTTAGGACAAGCATTGGAGCTTTGAAGGCTTGTGGAAGTGGAGCACTGGACCCTTTTTTAGGAGCATTCGACTTTGGAGCCTTGCTTGTTGGATACTTCACCTTGGAGCTTAACATGTGTCACTTGGAATTGCAGCACTTCCTATATGGGCCTACTTAGTAGGTTGCTTGTTGTGGACTTGATCCACTTTAGGATTGTAGGCCTCCCTCACTTCTCATATAAATAGAGGGAATAGAGAGTCATTCTCATCATCTTGATCTTGTACTTGTCACTTGTACTTGTTCTCTCTTGATCTCACATGCATGGGTTAGAGATGTGTATCTAGGGATAACTTGTCTTCTAGTGCTCTCCTTTATGTATATTTTCTCTGTTTATCTTAAGCACTAGGTACTTGGATGAAATTCAAGGGAAAGTCTAGGGTTAGGATTTTACCCTAAGGAGGCAAAGAAGAAAGAGTTTGTGATAACTAGAGTGCAAAAAGTAGCATTTTATCTTGTAGCTCTTGTGAGAGAAGAAGACTAGGGTTTTGTGGCATTTGGAAACCGTAGTGTTACTTGGTGTGCTTAATATGGAGGAGAGAGAAGGAAATGCTTTGTACAATTGTGGGATGTAAGTGTAGGTGCCAAGGAGGATCTTTGGGTGGAATAACCTACTTTGGTTAGGAGTGATGCCCAGCTAAGAGGAGTTGGTGGTTGGAATTTTTCTATGTTTTTTATAACTAAAGGTTTGGGGAGCTTGACTTCTACGAGCCTGTGATAAGTTGTTAGTATATACATGTACTTCATCTTTTATGTATAAATGTAAAATGTTTCCAACTATCCAATTATTGTGTACTTGCAGATTTGATTTTTCAACTTGTGTTATATTCTTGTTTGGTGTGATGTTCTGTTCCCAAGAGTAGGCTAGCAAGGAGTGACTTAGTAGTCTATTTGTTCTCGTAGACTATAATTAGGCACAAACAGAGAACAAGAGGAGAAATAAGGGTGAATAAGTGGCTAAACGATGAATTAAGCCAAAAAGCATAGGAAAAGTCACTTAAGCCAAAGTCAACAAAGAGATAGAAGAAAAAGGTGTTGAGTGGGAGACTTAATTAATTAATCACTCACCTTAGGAGGAAAAGCGCCTAGATTAAGTGATGTCAACGAAGAATTAGAACAGGGAAGGTATAAAAGGAGGAATTCGACCTAATTCCTCTTTATGTTATGAATTGATGTTGAGAAGAGTTCCAGAGGAGGAAATCGACCTCATTGTTGTTTTGTGGATTTCTGGAGGAAACTACCACCTAGATTGGTTTCGGTGTTGGAAGACACACCCTAGCCTATCGGAGATACCATCCAGGTATTTCACCATGCCAGTTCAGGAATATTCAGATCTATTGCAGTGATTGTGCGCCTCAGCGAGTGAGGGCGCAGGGCTTAGAGAGGGTTTTGTGTAGCCGCATGAGACCAAGGCTTATCTCACCGATTCCTTCCAACCCAGTTGAGGATCAGCCAGGGCGCTTATTTTGAGCCATCAGTCATCAAATTCTGACGGTGGCATCTACCAAGCCACATCAGCCAGCCAAAAAGTGCGCAGTTCTTAAGGAAGGATGTTTGAGGTTCCAGGAGGCTTTTTGGATCAGATCAGAGGAAACCCTTCTGACCAATTACAGAGGAGGCCAGGGCACACATTTTGAGACAGATATCATTGAATTTCGTCGATGGAATCACTAGGGTACACTCACAAAGCCTAGGAGGTGCGCAACCCCCCAGGGGATGACATCCGGAGCTTCAGGGGTTAGATCTTCAATCCGACAGTTATCAAGAGGTGCCTAGGGACTAGGTTGCTCAGTTTGGGACAGTTTCCAAGCGAATCTGTCGAGTATAACCACCAGGGCGAGTTTTCCAGCATTTGCAGCAGTTGTAGTGAGTTTCCAGCATCTGTGCTTGTGCAGATCTATCCATATTTTCTATTCACGGGTATTTTGTATTTATCGCATTGTATTCCAGTGACACTCCATGAGATCTAACTGATGATTATTTCTCTACTTTCCGCATTCCAGTTGTATTTCCTGTTTTTTCCATATAATACATGCTATTGAGATTGTGTTGGTTCATTACTTCGCATGCTTCATGTATATGTCCAAAACTTATTTGTATGACACACACGTGCGAAAATCACCAAGCATGTTAAACAATTAATTAAAACGCATCCAGAAACCCCCAGAGTATCAGATCCGAGAGTCAGAACACTAGTTCAATAGTAAATATCCAGATCCCCCGGATTTGGGATATTTCATTTGGGTGGGGATTCCAACACTTGCTGTTCATGCTGATTTGACATAATATATTGCTGAAATCATTAAGTGATTTAACACACACCTTGAAGATAAGATGCAGAAATACTGCTCTAAGAATCTGTTGTAATAAAGTTATTTCATATCTGTTATATGCTTGAAAAGTGTGCCCTAAGGGCTATAACTTGTTGGCATTGAAGTACACTTGACTGGTATCTATTTTCTTGGGCTTCCTAGTGATTTGGAATGAAGTGAAGTGAAGTATTTGCTGCTGTACTTGAATATTTCCGATCAACCCTAAGGCTGGAAGTTTGCAGGGGATAGATCTGGAAACCTCATGTTTGAGGCGAAATTTCTGAATTTGCATTAAAAGTCAGATTTTCAAAAATTCTACAATGTTTTAGGGGTTGGGATCTTCACTTGGGTTGTTTACCTTCAAATGAACATCAGAGTGCTTCAGGTACATTATGAATGTAACTTTTTTCTCACTGAAATGAAAGGTTGTGATTTTTTCCTAGGAAAAAGAATGTGAGATGTATACTCTCATATTTGGCCATATTTTATTCTTTTACATACAGTGTTTTTTCATGATGCCTCGTATCTGTATCCATATATGGTAACTATGCATAAAACCACAATAAACACACATGAAAATATATGACATTATAATATACTGCAACAGATATACACCAAAGGGGCTAGCCCAAAGAAGGTTGCCTATGTACAACTAACTCTCAAGTACATCATCTAAGATTACAGCATTGATAGTACCTTAAACCAGTTATGGCGGTTTAACAACTTAACACTAACCTTAATATTAATGGTTGCATATTGGTCACATGTCACTGACATTGTCTAACAGTAACACTCACACTTTGTTTCATATTCGAGCTGACTACCTACCAAGGAACTCAAAAAACTAGATGCTAAAATATAAAACATTGTTCAATAGAGCAAAATCAAAGATTTGTGTGTTCTCTAGCAATTTGGTGCTCCTGAATTTTGAGTTTGTCCAAGCAGACCTGACATTGACATTGAGAAAATCACACAGTGTGAGACGTGAAGATGCAAATAACAAGAAGCATATTAATGCAAGAAAAGCCTGCAATACAAGTTTGTACATCAATTCCTTGGGGAGAAGGTTCATGTGGCATGAGCACAAACCTCGTATAAATCTTCCCTAATGGAGTGATTAATCTCACCCTTTAAAAGGTCCCAATTACCGCTTGCATTAAGGGAGAATCCGGAAGTCTCTTGGGAGCAAGAACAACAATCCAGAAGAGAATAAGCAAGAAACGCAAACACAATTTCATTTATCTTTCACCTAGTGCCTAGAGCAACGCATAAGAAAAAGGATCAGAATACTTTTCAAAGGTCTGCTAGGCCAGCAACACAAAAAGTAAAACTGCATATGGTGAGAGAAAAAAATACCAACAGATGCAACATTGATAGCCAAGAACAAACACATGAAGTGTTGAGACATGGAATATTAAAAATTGAAAATCGAGAGAAAATGGAGGGAGTCATTTCATCCATTAGTTTGGAACATGGTTGGTTGGCACCAAGGAGAGAGACAGTATATACGGTCGAATTACACCACAGAGATCACTGAAAATGGATATAGAGAACCTGGAAAGTTTTAAGAAGAATGAAGGCAAAGTCTATTAAAGGGAAAGGAGAACTTAGGGTAAGATGCTGGGAGAAAGCGATGCTATGCATCTAATATATTAATCATCGAGAGCAAGTAAAAAAAGCCTCTAACACAAACAGTGATTCTGTATAAATCGCAGTTCTTCTGGAAAAAAACCATCATTTACTTCTAGTGGGAATAGGTTCGTAATCCCTGAGTTTTTAATCAACAACAAGCATAACTACAAACACAAGCTTAAAGTGCTTTGTTAAAGCAAACGAAGGTGATTCTGTGATTTAACTGATAAAGCAATATACTGGAACGTGTTATGAATGCCCTAGTGGGCTCCAGATTTTCTATATTATCCACTAAAATCCAAAGGGCAGTTTAAAACAGAACTATGATCGCATCTGTTTCTCTAGATGTCTCACTCCATAAATGACAATGGCATACACTGAATCAATTTGATCTTGTAAATAAGTTTATATAAACCTGGGACAATGTATAGCCCGTGTCCTTTAAAGGTTAATAATTATATACCTGACCAAGGATGCCCCCTATAATTGCACAAACTGGAGGGAGTTGTCTTGTCCCGGCATCAAGAATTCTTTCCAAGAGAATATCTGGTATTCGAGATTCAGATAACCCCTGTAGAAATTCGAATTGAGTTATTTCTTCATGTTGCTTAAATGTATAATTTAGTATGTAGACAAGTTTTATACGAAGAAAAGTTCAGCTGAAAACTTAGGCAGTGCACTGCAGGAAATATCGGTTTACATTCTGACGAAAAACTGTACAGTAAAATTGAATACATCTGCACCACAGATATTATTCTTGAAAGTTTATGAAGCTCATTTTAATGCTCAGCACATCCCAACTGCTGCATCAAACATAAGTTTTAAAAATAATTTACTGTTATGGTATTGGTGCAATATACACATTTCTAGAACAACACGTACTTGTTCTTCACAGAGTTTCTTCTGGAGGATCAGCACAGATTCCAAATCTGCAGATGACACATGACCTGGTTGTCGACCCTCAGCTTGCTCAAACTCTTCTATAACTGCGTGAAAAAGAAGGCACACTTTCATGAAACTGCTGTGATAATTAAATACGTTACCATAACCTACTATCTGACAATAACCCTCTGCACTGCCACTTCAGTAGGTTACATGATAACAACAAAATTCATAATAAAAATGAGGTAGCACCATCTACAATAGTACATATATTAGTAAAAAGGTTCTAAACATAGTTATCAACTGCATAAAGACATTTACAGCATAGTTACCATATGGGATTCGGATTTGGATTTGATACGATTTGAAAAAAAAAAATCATACTGAAAAAACCAATTAGAAAAAAATACAAACGGATAAATCTCACTAATATGAAAAATCATGCAAATTATTCAAAATTTTAGAGAGTCAAAAAATACAAAATCTAATAGTACAGTAATAAATTAATAATGGAAGGGGCAGCAGGTGCAGGGGGGGTCATTTATGATCCCGAAGGAAGTATAGAATCTGCTTTTGCATGGGGAATAGGGACTTAAACCAACAATGAGGCAGAAGCTCTAGCCTTACTCCAAGGCCTTGTAATTTTGAAAGCCAAAGGAGTTTGACAAGCATCAGCAGTGGGGGTCTCAACACCTACTAATCAAAGCACTCCATCATCAAAAGCCAGCCAAGGCTCTACATCTGAAGAGGCTCATCCAAAGACTACTATCAAAAATCCAAGACATGGAGAGTATTGAGTTCTTTCATAATCTCTGAGGTCAAAACAAGCTAGCCAGTGCTCAAGAAAACAAGGGAGCCTGATGAGTAGAAGTGTGATATAAATGGAGGACTTATCAGCTTGCCACCCCCATAGCTTAGTTTTTATTAATGGCCTCTTCAATACAACACATGGCACCCCATGCAAATCCCAAAGGGGTGACAGGTGTGGGGGGACTTATTAATGGAAAGGATGGCAGGTGCAGCAGTGATCATTTATGATCATGAAGGAAGTATAGAATCTACATCTTGCATGCCGAATAGGGAGTTCAACCAACAATGAGGCAGAAGCTCTAGCCTCATTCCAAGGCCTTGTAATTTTGAAAGGCAAAGGAGTTCGACAAGCATTGACAGTGGGGGACTCAGCACCACTAATCAAATCACTCCATCGTCAAAAGCCACCCAAGGCTCTTCATTTGAAGAGGCTCGTCCAAAGAATACCATCAGAAATCCAAGACAGTGAGTATATTGAGTTATTTCATATTCTTCCAGGTCAAAACAAGCTAGCTAGTTCTCAAGCAAACAAGGGAGCTCAAATAGTAGGAGTGTCTGACATAAATGGGGGACTTATCACCTTGCCACACCCATAGCTTAGTTTTTATTAATGGAGTGTGCTCTTCAATACAACACATGGCACTCCATGCAAATCAAACAAGATCATGAATTAATGCAACAACCTCTCTACCATTCATCCAAACGCACAGCTCTGCTATGGGAGATAATGCATTGTACAAAGGCAATTGCCCAAGAGGAATGTGGGATTTTGTTCTCCACATTTTGGAAATGGGGTGAGTTACTACCCATCCCCTCCAATGAACCTTGAGGTTAGAGTGCAAGTATTACCTAGGATTTTGTCCCCCGGCCAGGTATTTACCTCTCCGATGTTGAACTCTTTGCATGCACCTCTATCTACAAACACCCCTATACAATGGTGGGTGTGTGGAGTTGGGAGTGAAGTCGACATTCCTGCTGCTCTAATCATTGGTGTGTTGGTCTATGGGTTTTGTGTGGCAGGTAGAGTTTGTGTGTCACAAAAAAATCTAGCACCCACAAAAGTGTAAAGTCCCAAGCACCAAGGTGTCAGTTTTGGGCCACTTAGGAAGGCTACCCACTATCACCTCAGTAACTCTTCCTCTCATTTTTTGTTAGTTCTTCTCCAACTCAAGGGGCGCTTCCTTAAAGATAGGATTATCAAGGCTAAGGAGTGGGAGCTCAAGGTGAAAATGAAGAGTAAGCCTTGACAAAACAAAGTGTGGTAGTATACTGTGTGGAAGTGGAAATGAAATAGATAAGGGGGTATGGAAAGGAAAGGAAAGGGAGATGAAGGGAACAAGGAAATGGGATGATGCGAGACTAGTGCCTATCGATTTATTGGGATATGGAGTCTTAAAAATATTGAATAATGGAAAGGCCTAATTCACACATTCAAAACTACTTCATACAAAGGCATTACAATGGAGGAAAAGGCTAGGTTTCCATGTTACATTTCGTCATTCTATTTGATACTCAAGGAAAATGGACTAATATAACACATTCAACCTAAGAGAGCTGGCTTGAAATTATTATGGAAACTCATATTGGAGGGCTAGAGGGTGCCATTCATCAATGTTAACATAGAGATGTTGTTTTATTGGGCTGAATTTTTAATCAAATCAGCAACTAACTTGTTAGATGAAATACAACAGTGCAGAATAAAAACAGCGAGGAAGTTAAGAGGGAAAAGGTTCCTCATATTAATTTACTCCTAAATGAATAGGCCTTCATATTAGCATGATAACAAGAGGTTTCTACAATGAATTTACAACAAATGAAGAGCAATAAAAACATACATCACAACAAAGTAGATGCAATACTCCATTTCTACATTAAGTCTTACAAGGTTTGACATACAATAGAGCCCATCAATCATCTCCAAGCTCCAACCTTCAATCTCTTCACAATCTCTCCACAATCCTCCAA
>ML790632.1:301403-355279 GCA_009831015.1 Picea engelmannii | reverse complement strand
TGTGTGTGTGTGTGAATCAGTATGAGCACTTTATTATCACTTTTACCACAATATGTAAATATTAATTTCTTTAGCAATATATCATCAATGAGAAGTATAAATCAATAGATCATAATAGACATCCACATAAACACAATACACCAAAATTTACGTGGAAACCCAAATGGGAGAAAACCATAGAATTCTTTTCTTATATATCAAAATAATACATTCCTTGGAAGCACCAACTTCTCGATTCTCCAACTACAATTGGAAGGATGCTATGACACCCTATTACAGGCTCCAACCTGAAAGAATCTATAACTCTCTAAATTCTCTAGCTCCAACCAGAAGGAGGCTACAACCCCTCGATTCTCAGGATCCAACCTGAAGGAAGCTCCAATTATCTATGTTATCCAACACCAACTAGAAGGAGGCTACACACCCCTTTCCTTACCCCGTCCTACCTCCATGAAATATAAATGTAGACCAAAATGTCACTACCACCGATACTATAACTACCTCTGATAATCGACCTGTATCCAACCTATCACTGTCACATCAACCTATAGTCCAACTTGTCACTGCCACTGATAATCAACTTGTATCCAACCTGTCATTGTCACATCAACCTATAACTAATCATCAACTTGTAACCTGTTACTATCCCTGTCACTATATCTATCATTGATATATCAACTAGATCTTCTCATATCAACATCAAGTATCCAAACCATGTACCTCAATCATGCATCATACCATATACCATAATATATGCCTCAAATATACACCACTATCACAAATATGTGCCTCTAAAAATGAACCATAACAACCATATACAATATACCAAATATATGTCTCAAGCATGTATCAATAACACCAAAACATGGACCTCAACCATATGCAACCATATACCAAAAGGGCCTCCAAGACACGCCTCAAGCACATGCCATACCATCCATGATACAAGCCTCAACCAAACATATAAAAGACATACCTTTACTCATGAAGAAGACCCGGTGTATACAATTTCATATCAACAAACCAACCTAGAGCATGTCATATTCAACAGAAAAGAGATACCATATTCTTCAAACTCTTTTCCATAGATCCACAACTGGGTCCACTATTATCTGTGGATATCCTCTCTTTTCTCCACTGCAACCCGCGTACATCTGTGCCCTTCTGACCTACAACTCATGGATACCTCAGAAACTAGGGTTACACACATTTTCTACAACTATGAGACTTTCACCTTCAACCTTCCTTCGCACCCTCAGACTTGCTACCTCAGACTCAACCTTAGATTTGCCAATAGACCAAAAAATCTTTCAATATATATAACCAATAGAGATGTGTGCGAATGTACTTATGAAAGACTCCTTGAGGGGTATTTATACTTTTTCTAAGTAACTTATTTCCTTACTTTAGGGGTTTCTTGTTATAACCACTTAACCCTTTCATTAATTGTCTTGTAACCAACTAGGGGCTTCATAACCCATCTTTGGGGATTCCAACTTCATGACCTCATAACTCCTCAACTGTGAGGAACCACGTGGAATTCTACCTATCACCGAAAATGACATGACAAGGACTATCCATCTATGACTATGTTACCTGCATTTACACTATCCTTCATGTCCTTATTCCTCAAACAACTTTGGGCTTCATGACCACACCTATGGGTTTCTGGTAGACTTCTTCAAAGCATCTTCTCGTGAGGGTCATGGTTAGAGCTATGCCACAAGGGGACCACTTTAGAGACTTCTTCAAATACACCCATCACATCTGTTGACATCAATGAAAACCACAATAACAACCAACTGTCCAACATTTGACATGTTTTATTAATCTTGTGTATGGAGTTTGCATAGTTTTGGGTTTCTTTTTGGGTTGCATAATTGTATATTATGCATGAAAAATTGTACATGAGTGATACAAAGCCTTGCTGAGCGAAATTATTTGATGGTATCAGAGGGAATTTATTCTGTGGTGTGGCCCAGGTGGGGACTTGGGGACATTACATTGTGGTATCATAGCTTGAAAGTGAGGTAGCGTACTTCATCTTGGTGGATGGGTATGTTACAACTATTGTATCCTACAATTATAATAAGGATGTTATGGAGGTCTAACAATTCTTAAACAACGAATGAAGATGTATGCCCAAATAACCATATGAAAACAAGTGACCACATCTATTCCAACATTATTTCCATTATGGTTGGTCCATAAACATTGTTATATTTATTATGGTAGTGTCATGGCCATTTTAAAATTTATGGTCCAATGGAGGAGTGTTAATTTCTCTCATTTTTATATCCAATTGTCTAGTTGAGGAGGCATCAAATATGTATTTCTACACAATTGTCTAGTTGAGGAAGCATCAAATACAAGGTTACACAAAGTATGTCCCATCATGTTCCTCTACATTGAATAACCAATGGATAATCACCATTGTTATGGGATTTTTTCTCATAGGGATCTAACTGAACAAATCAGTAAGATCTCCCTAGTATTGGCCTATAAACCATAGACATGAGTGGGCTAGATTTCCTATGGTTCTCCTAGAAACAAGAACTAAGATCACACAGAAGAAGTTGGGAGAATGACATACCTTTTCTTGAAGGTTTTCCTTAGTGTATTCCTGGCTGTTATAGTTTTGAAGTTCCAGCTCCAACTTCTACAACTTGCTTCCTGCACACCAAAGACAAACCAATACCATTATACTTTTTCTTCCTAGTGTGAGAATCCTAGATATAGATTGGATCTAACGTGATCTATAACAATATAAACCAGATCTTAATATTTATTCATAAAAGAAAAACATTCACGAGGGAAAACCAAATGATCTATTAATAAATCATAGAGAATACATCTCAATTCATACCTCAACTTGATGAAGATGAATACTCCTTTAGTCTCCTTTCTCCTTACCTCTCCTAGCATCTCCTTGATCAGGCTAGGCTCACTAACTCTTGGTTGTGTTTGTGGACACCTCTGTAGTTGAGAAACATAACATTACCATTTAATTCTTCTTTCTCTTCCCCAAGTCTTTCCTTTGTTATATAGCTATTGGAGGAGGCTTGGGAGAGGCTTCTAGATTTTCTGGAGGCCACTAGAGACTCAAATCTGTGAATTCCTAGGCCTTTGACACAAATATCCAACTCATTCTTCGCCTATCACCTCACAAATCCTCAATTCTAGAAGTCCGACAATGCCTCGCTTGACGAGCTAGTAGTGTCAAGCAAGGGCCTCGCTTGTTTTCCACTAGGTGACCCACGAGGAAGCCAATAAGGGATAAAAAAGGGTTCAATTCCGAGGAAAAAGATGTATTTGGGATTCTATCCTCTGATGGCTTCCTCTCTGACCTATAAGGTGGAGATTAAGGCTATAACAACCATTATCATAATTTATTCATGCATTTAACAATCAACATTTCTATGTCTTGGATGTATAAGATGCAATCCATCAACCATTGTTATCTTATTTCCTTCTACACTTCACATTATACAATCAACAAATCAACACCATAAACCCAATACATTAATTTAAAAGGTGTTTCTACAATGTACATGTGCATACTTGGAAAGAACCCCACACTTCTCATTTTGTTATTATTTCCTTTCAATATGATTTCGTTTCTTTTAGTGTATCATTATTTTCTATTTCTGTTTTATGTATTTCATTGATTGAATATGTGAATTATGGAAAAATGTATCCCATTGGTATTCCTAAGAAGGATAAAAATAGTTATCTGTTGTTAATGCATTTGGTATCCCCCAACATTCGAATGAACCGTGCCATTCCCAAAATTAATTTGATGCTTTTCTACAGGAAGACAATGAATTAGACAATGGAAAAATTCTTGAAGAGGAACAAGCATCAAAGAGACACAAAAGAATTTTCAACTCTTAATGGAAGACAATATTTTTGTGGTCTTTATGTTGTAAAAGGTTGTAATAGCATTGAAAGGATAGAGTGTTCATGGAGTGTTAAGTATGAGAGGGAAACTCCATCTGGATAACCCTTCTCGATGCAAGCAACCCTCGCTTTGCGGGATCACCCTCTAAGGGTACTGAAAGTGTGATACGACTTCTACCCCAAGTACTATGGGAAGCCCTACATATTCACCTCTGTAGATGCCTAGGAAAGGTCACTAGGGTTACCAACTCGCAGTCGACCTCCCGGGGGGGGGGGGTATGGTCGAAAGTTGGGGCCGAATGTATCGCTAGGATAACAAAGTCTAAAGCTCTTCTAGATGACCGAAGACAAGTGGAAAATGGTAATACTCCGGAGGACCTTGAACAGATTCAAGATTCACAAAGCACTGAGACAAAATGAACCAACAACACTAAGGAAAAACCCCCAATATACGTTCTTTCCACTACGATTTGTCAAGCTTTGGAGGGGTAATATCCACTTCTCTTCCACACATGACCTTGTGTTTATCGCTTGTGTTAAGGGGGGTTCCCGACTATGCCTATACGATAGTTGTATTTTGTCCTTCTTTAGTGTTATACAATCTTGTGTAGTAGTCTTGGACAATTTACTCACTTTTCCTAGTCCAAAGATTCTAGCTCTAAGCTATTATTGGTGTACTAAAAAAAAAATGTCTACTTAATTTTATGAGTCTGTTGGTTGATTTTAATAGAATTTTTTACTCAGAAGGGTGTACAAAGGTGAAACTAATGATGTGATGTCTCGACTCCAAAATCATGCAAAAAGAATGGTATGCAAAGATTTTCCTTTCAATGAATTCTATTTGAAGGAAGGAGAAGAAGTCTTTTTCTTCTTACTAGAAATAAACACCCAAAAGACATGCAACTTTCACTTTTCTTTTTTCAAATGGAAAAAAATTGAAATGCCAAACTATGAATTAATGTTCATGAAATCCCAAACAAAAATAAGCTCTTTCAACTATGTACCAAGACACTCCAACTATGAAAGTAGGATGCAAAATTCTTGTTTTCTTCTTTCCAAATCACATGAAAAATAAAAAGAGACACTTCTTTTTATTTTTCTTTTAATAAAAATGAAAGTATTCAATGAAACTTTGCAAAGAAATCAAAATCGAATGAAGGTGGAGAAAACAAGCACCCAAGGAATAAAAGATTCAAACAAAAGAATGTCATCAACGCAAATAACTCAAGATTTCAATGGTAAAAAAAAGTGTTTCAAATAACTTGAAAAAGGATTGCAATCTAAGATGAGATGCAAATTAGGAGAGTTGGATTTGTTTAAACAATGCAAGAAAATCTAAAGGAAAACCCAAAATATTTTTGAAAACAAATGAACTCTCTTCACAAAAGTACCATCAACGCTCAAAGTCTGAGGGAATGAGATTAGATGAACTAAACCATACCCACAAAAACAAAAAGTGCTTTTAATCAAATAAACAAAATGACACACAAAAGGAAATATTTCAAAATGACTTTGAAAAACGTTGCAACAATGAATGTTGGGATAGATTTGAGAAAGATATGAAGGGGTGGAAGAAAGGACAAACACAGATCTGGGATTTGTTTGAAGGATTCCCCTTCAAAAAGTGGCTTTTAGAGCTTGGTCGCACCTTGTTAATGACCACTGGGCGACCACAAAGCACTAATCACTCCTTGTAGATGACTAGAGGGTGAACAAAAAGAACTAGTTGCTCCTAGCAGTGTAATTATGGTTATGGTTGCCTCCTACAATGGAGAAACTAGCGACCAAAAGGGTTTGGATGCTCCCGACAATGGCGCAACTAGCGACCAAAAGGGTTTGGTTGATCTGTGGGCACATATAACCCGTGACCACGATCATGCAAGTGCAGAAACTAACATATTTGAGACAGATCTATCAGATCTGGGTCTGAAAATAGTGTGGGCCCATAACCTGTTAGAAATAATAGATGGGCTTGTTTAACCATATACAATATAGCAATATTTTCACCCAACCATAGGCCGAAGCCACCCCCGAGCACCTTAAACTTGACAGAGAGAAGAATTCTAGTAGAAAATCAATAGCCAACCAAGGCTAATGCACCAAGAAAAGATATCCAAGACTGATACGAAAGTCTAACCTAGAAAAACAAAAATTACAGGTTGCAGGAACTGCAACTACAACTTCTCCCCAGAATTGCGCACTTATGCAGTTTCTACAGTGCACACTTGTACATTTCTACAGTTGCGAGCTACGTGTGTACCAAATGAGATCAGACTTCCTGTATTTATACTGTTTTTCTTGAGCTGTCTAGGCTGACTTCTCATTCTGGAGGCTAAACACTTAATATTAAATATTTCCTTTAACCTACTTGTCTTCTAGGGTTATGACCAATGCTTTAGGGTTTCTTCTTGCTTCCCATAATATTCTATTCTCGTTAGGGTTACACATGGAGGTAAATACCTCTAACAACTACCATAATATCAACAACGGTCGTCTCCTGCAATGGAGAAACTAGAAACCAAAAGGGTTTGGATGCTCCCGGAAATGGCACAACTAGCGACCAAAAGGGTTTGGTTGCTCTGTGGGAATAGATAACCTGTGACCACGATCATGAAAGTGAGAAAACTAACATATCCGAGACAAATCTATCAAATCTGGGTCTGAAAACTTACAAATATCCTCGAAAAATACTTACTGGCAGATAAAGAACAAAGAATGGGACTCAAAATAGGAAAACATCTTGAGAGTATGAATTCAAAAGTTGAGGAAGAAACTGAGTTACACCAGAGTCATCTATCTGTTGTAGGGTAAATACACCATGCATGTGTTACCTCCTTTAGGCTCTTCCTAGAACTAAGACAGAATAGAGATGCAAGCAAAATATTTTCCTAGATCTAAATTATACACGGAAAAAATCTATGAGTTGATGGAATAAAATGTTTACCCGGTGATCTGATGGTTGTCCATGTACACTCCTTAGATGTTATCTTTCTTGAATATGCCCTTCTCTCTTATGAACATGGATCTGCACATATAGAGACACAAATAAATCTTTCACAAGATCAAGCAAATCATGTATAAATGGATAATAGATCTAGTGACATAACATAAGAATATGAATTCCCTACAAATATCATAACAATTACATACAATCAAGAAAGGAGGAAAATATTGTACGTATTCTATTAATGGAAAAATGGATTACAACTTACAATCAAGGAAGTTGATGCAGTCCTTTCCCAAGTTCATTTCCCAAACTATACAATCAAACTTCTAGTATAAGTTTGCTTTCTCCTTTTTCTCCAATTTTCCCCCATGAGAGACCCTCAATATATAGGATAATAGAGATAAAATCAAAGGATAATCTAGATAGGATCTAGATTCCCAATATAACAAGCTTCTCGAGGTCGAACCAAAAAAAATCTGAGGTTTAATCTCATCTCGTGGAAACTAATCCTCAATAGGGAGTAATAGACCCGGTCGCACCTTGCATGCTTGTAGGGAGATACCGATAACCCTTTGAAAGAGGACAATGAGCGACCAACAATTTTGGTCATGGGATGTAAAGGGACAACCAACAACCATGCAAAAAGGGACTGCAAACTCAGGGGAAAATTGGTATAATTCAGTGTTTCAGAATGCTAACCTCTTGAGGATGCTCATCAAGTGATCAGGTGGAAAATAAATATATAACAAACTTCCAAATTTCTCCAACACCAACTAGAAGGAGGGACCAACCCCCTTTTTTACAGGCTCCAACCTGGAGGAAGCTACAATTTCCTAAATTCTCCAGCTTCAATTGGAAGGAGGCTCCAACCCCCTAGTTTACAGGATCCAACCTAAAGGAAGCTCCAAATACCTATATTCTTTAGCTCCAATCCCATAGTTTTATGAGCACCAACTCATAGGAAGATGCAACTCCCCTACAAGCACCAACCTACTATCCAAAGACACCAATATTCTTGTGCACCACCCAACTACCCTTGCTTCTTAGGAACCAACCTGAAGGAGACTTCAATATCATGCCTTGCACCACCCTTCCACCCTTAAATATAAATGAGAGAATAAACATGTCACTATTACTGTCACTGATACTAATATATCACCATCATCAAAACTAGCTCCACTACAACTGATAGATCATCATCAAAACTGGATATACCATAATTGATACATTATCATCATAAAAAACTAGATACAACACAACTGATATATCATCATCATCAAAACTAGATCCACTACAACTTATACATCAACATCATCAAATTGGGTCCAGATATAAATCCTAGGTCCACATGGGTCCACATATAAGCCCCAATATCACTTCTTAAATCTACATACAAAGATGCTCAAAACTGTACCTCAAATATGGAGACTTGTAAGATTCACCACTCAAGGTCTAAAACTTGTACCCAATCTTCTTTGATATCTTCTCTAAAATTATTCCAAGGTTATCTCCTTGAATCATCCATGAAAAATCATTATAGAAAAAATGCTAGACCTTCCTGAATTCTGTCCTATTCTAGAGAAAAAACTTGTACAACATACCAGACTCTCAATATTTGATATCTGATTCTAAAACTCATATAAAAAATACTACAGAATGTACTCTTTCCAATTCATTTTGTCTCACATAATTTGGATCCTCTATGAAGAAGTTATGTCTGTTTTACCTGGAACACATGTTTGAAACTAGTTACATGACTAGTCAAAAACCCTATCTTTCACAGAGTGTATCTCCAAAAGTAAAACGACTCAGAAGATATAATTCATGCCACAAGTACCTTGATATCCGTCTCAACAACCTCCAATTTTCACTATCTGAATCATTCTAGGAAACAAATTATAGTGAAAATGGTAAGATGACCTTTACAAAACATACCTTAGAACACACCATCACAATACTTCATCTTCCCTTGGAATTTCTCCCTTATTCACTTCATCTTCCCTCTGAAATTTGATGCCAATATTGTGTTAAGAGATCACAAGATTTAATGATGAAAATGAGAGTTTATTAATGTGTATTTATACTTTTCCAGGTACCTCCTTTACTTGACCCTGAGTCGACTTGTAACTTCTTGTTTGCAACAACTTTTTCTCCATTACTTGACTTTAGGGCCAATTTATAACTTCTTGACCTTATATTTGGGGCTTCTTGACCATACTTTGGGGATTCATCTTTAAGAGGGAATAAATCCTCAACTGTGAGGAACCACATGGCATGCCACCTACCGTTGATGATGGGTTGACGAGAACTATCAATCAATGGATGTTTTGCATGCATTTTCAATTTCCTTCATACTCTTTTTATTCAATCAACTTTGGTATTCATGACCACACCTCTAGGGCTTCTTAACCACTTAATCACTTAACCGTATTTCTAGGGCTTCTTGTAGATGTCTTCAAAGTGTCTTCCGGTGAGGGCCATGCTTAAAGATACACCATAAGGGGACCACTTTTGGAGACTTATTCAAATACACCTGTCACTTCTAGAAGCTTCCAAACTTGCTTCGAGGCTTCTTCTAGGGTTGACATCAATGAAAATCGATTTTCCAATAGTTTAGGTGTGTAGAATAAGGTTTTTAGGAATTTGGAACATTTCTCCTTGGGTGGGAGAATTGCTGGGATAGTTTTCCCTCTGTATTGGCCTTGTGGGTGCATGTAAAGTCCTTGAGATAAATAATGTGTTCCAAGTGCATCATAGATTTGAGACTTCCTGGCTAGCATGTTGCTAAATCCATCAAAGGGAAATGGTACAATTGAGGGATTGTTGAGCAGTAAATGGGTAAACTTCCTTGGGTGGGACAGGCTGAGGGGAATGAGAGGTTGTGAGGTGGAACTACTATTGGATTCAATGCCACTGTCTTTGTCTTGATCTGTGTGTTGTTAGACCTTAGTTGGGAATGGTGCAGAGAGTTCATTTTCCCTAGTAGAGTCATAGCCCTTGCTCAGGGGTGAACTTCTATTGAAAGTGATGAACAACAATGCCTACAACTAGGAGGAACGTCATAGGTTTGCAATTAGTTGGTGCTTGTATTTAAAGATAAGTTCCATATTTATGCTCTTCATTTTTTATGTATAATGTGGGTATGCAATGTGTTAATTTCCATTGTGTATAATGAATCGTGTGCACATTGCATGGATACATATTTGATGTTGGAATACTAAGAGGGGGGGTGAATCAATATGAGCACTTTATTATCACTTTTACCACAATATATAATTAGTAATTTATTTATAAATATATCACCAATGAGAAGTATAAATCAATAGAGCATAATAGACATCCATAGAAAAAAAGTACACCAAAATTTACGTGGAAACCCAAATGGGAGAAAACCATAGAATGATTTTCTTATATATCAAAAGAATACATTCATTGGAATCACCAACTTCCTGATTCTCCAGTTACATCTAGAAGGACACTACAATCCCCTGTTTACATGCTCCAACCTAAAGGAAGCTATAGATCCCTAAATTCTTTGGCTCCAACCAGAAGGAGGCTACAACCCCCTGATTCTCAGGCTCCAATCTGAAGGAAGCTCCAATTACCTATGTTCTCCGACACCAACCAGAAGGAGGCTACAACCCCCTTTCCTTACCCCACCCTGCCTCCATGAAATATAAATGTAGACCAAAATTTCACTACCACTGATACTATCATTGCCTCTGATAATCAACCTGTATCCAACCTATCACTATCACATCAACCTGTAGTCCAACTTGTCACTGCCATAGATAATCAACTTGTATCCAACTTGTCACTGTCACATCAAACTATAACTGATCATCAACCTATAACCTGTTACTATCCATGTCACTGTATCTGTCACTGCTATATAAACCAAATATTCTCATATCAACATCAAGTTTCCAAACCATGTACCTCAATCATGCATCATACCATATACCATAAGATATGCCTCAAATATACACCACTATAAAAAATATGTGCCTCTAACAATGAACCATAACAACCATATACAATATACCAAATATATGTCTCAAGCATGTATCAATAACACCAAAACATGGACCTCAACCATATGCATTCATATACCAAAAGGGCCTCCAAGACATGACTCAAGCATGTGCCATGCCATCTATGACATAAGCCTCAACCAAACATATAAAATACATACCTTTACTCACGAAGAAGATCTGGTGCATACAATTTCATATCAACAAACCAACCTGGTGCATGTCATATTCAACAAAAAAGAGACACCATCTCCTTCAAAATCCTTTCCATAGATCCACGACTGGCTCCACTACTATCCACAAATATCCACGCTTTTCTCCACTCCAACCCACATACATCCATGCCCTTCTGACCTGCAACTCATGGATACCTCAGAAAATAGGGTTACTCACATTTTCTACAACTCCAAGACTTTCACCTTCAACCCCTTTTCGCACCCTCATACTTGCTACCTCAGACTCAACCTCAAATTCACTAATAGACCAAAATTTCTTCACAAGATAGATAACCAATGGAGATGTGTACAAATTTACTTATGAAAGACTCCTTGAGGGCTATTTATACTTAATCCTTTCATTAATTGTCTTGTAACCAACTAGGGGCTTCATAACCCATCTTTGGGGCTTCCAACTTCATGACCTCATAACTCCTCAACTGTGAGGAACCACATGGTGTGGAACCTATCACCAAAAATGACACGACAAGGACTATCCATCTATGACTGTGTTACCTACATTTACATTGTCCTTCATGTCTTTATTCCTCAAGCAAATTCGAGCTTCATGACCACACCTATGGGTTTCTGGTAGACTTCTTCAAAGCATCTTCCCTTGAGGGTCATGCTTAGAGCTACACCATAAGGGGACCACTTTAGAGACTTCTTCAAATACACCCATCACATCTGTTGACATCAATGAAAACCACAATGAAAACCAATTGTCCAACATTTGACATGTTTTATTAAGCTTGTGCATGGAGTCTGCATAGTTTTGGGTTGCTTTTTGTCCTGCATAATTGTATATTGTGCATGAAAAATTGTACAGGAGTGATACAAAGCCTTGTTGAGCGAAATTATTTGATGGTATCAGAGGGAAGTTATTCTGTGGCGTGGCCCAGGTGGGGACTCGGGGACGTTACATTGTGGTATCATAGCTTGAAAGTGAGGTAGCGTGATTCAGCTTGGTGGATGGGTATGTTACAACTATTGTATCCTACAATTATAATATGCATGTTATGGAGGTCTAAGGATTCTTAAACAATGAATGAAGAAGAAGATATATGCCTAAAAAACCATATGCAAACAAGTGACCACATTTATTCCAACATTATTTCCATTATGGTTGGTCCATACACATTGTTATATTTATTATGGTAGTGTCATGGCGAGTTTAAAATTTATGGTCCAATGGAGGAGTGTTAATTTCTCTCATTTTTATATCCAATTGTCTAGTTGAGGAGGCATCGAATATGTATTTCTACACAATTGTCTAGTTGAGGAAGCATCAAATCCAAGGTTACACAAAATATGTCCTATCATTTTACTCTACATTGAATATCCAATGTGGCTAATCACCATTGTTATGGGATTTTTTCTCACAGGGATATCACTGAACAAATCAATAAGGTCTCCCTAGGATTGGCCTAGAAACCCTAGACATTAGTGGGCTAGATTTCCTATGGTTTTCCTAGAAACAAGCACTAAGATCACACACAAGGAGTTGGGAGAATGACATACCTTTTCCTGAAGGTTGTCCTTAGTGTATTGCTGGATTTTGTAGTCCTGAAGTTCTAGATCCAACTTCTACAACCTGCTTCCTGCACACCAAAGACAAACCAATACCATTCTACTTTTTCTTCCTAGTGTGAGAATCCTAGATCTAGATTGGATCTAAGATGATCTGTAACAATATAAACCAGATCTGAATATTTATTCATAAAATACAAACATTCATGAGGGAAAACCAAATGATCTATTAATAAATCATAGAGAATACATCTCAATTCATACCTCAACTTGATGAAGATGCATACTCCTTTAGTCTCCTTTCTCCTTACATCTCCTAGCATCTCCTTGATTAGGCTAGGCTCATTGAATCTTGGTTGTGTTGATGGACACCTCTGTAGTCGAGCAATATAACATTACCTTTCAATTCTTCTTTCTCTTGCCCACTTCTTTCCTTTGTTATATAGCTCTTGGAGGAGGCTTGGGAGAGGCTTCTAGATCTTCTAGAGGCCACTAGAGACTCAAATGTGTGAGTTCCTAGGCCTTTGACACAAATATCCAAATCATCCTTTTCCTATCACCTCGTAACTCCTCAATTCTAGAAGTCCGACAATGCCTCACTTGACGAGCCAGTAGTGTCAAGTGAGGGCCTCACTTGTTTTCCACTAGGTGATCCACGAGGAAGCCAATAAGGACTCAAAAAAGGGTTCAATTCTGAGGAAAAATATGTATTTGGGATTCTATCCTTTGTTGGCTTCCTCTCTGACGTATAAGGTGGAGATTAAGGCTATAACAACCATTATCATAATTTATTCATGCATTTAACAATCAACATTTATATGTCTTGGATGTATAAGATGCAATCCATCAACCATTGTTATCCTATTTCCTTCTACACTTCACATTATACAATCAACAACTCAACACCATAAACCCAACGTTTCTCTCTACATTAATTTAAAAGGTGTTTCTACAATGTACAGGCTCAACCACATGTGCATACCTAGAAAGAACCCCACACTTCTCATTTTGTTATTATTTCATTTCAATATGATTCCGTTTCTTTTAGTGTATAATTATTTTCTATTTATGTTTTATGTATTTCATTGATTGAATATGTGAATTATGGACAAATGTATCCCATTGGTATTGCTAAGAAGGATAGAAATAGTTATCTGTCATTAATGCATTTGGTATCCCCCAACATTCGAATGAACTATGCCATTCCCAAAATTAAGTTGATGCTTTTCTACCTGAAGACAATGAATTAGACAATGGAAAACTTCTTGAAGAGGAACAAGCATCAAAGAGACACAAAAACATTTTCAACTCCTAATGGAAGACAATATTTTTGTGGTCTTTATGTTGTAAAAGGTTGTAACAGCGTTGAAAGGATAGAGTGTTCATGAAATGTTAAATATGAGAGGGAAACTCCATCTGCTAAATAATAATGAAAGTACCATTTTTTTCTTAGCATTATTTCTCCTAATCATAGCCCCTTTTTCTTTTTGGTCTGATGGGATTGTGATGGTTGAAAGTTGATTACAAAGGGCCTAGTGGTTTATCAAAGCAATGTGAGAAAAATGGTCTGAAAAGTATTCAAGAGAGAAAGCTAATACAATCCTACAAAAACAAGATATATTATCTTTCAAGGAGGAAACATGTGCACGGTTTGCAAGAAGATTGTTGTGCAATTAAACAAGAATCAGTCCTACACTGCAAGAATAATCTGGCCATGCAATTAGCAAAAAAAATCATTATAGTCAATAAATAAAGGATTGGCTAGAGTGGAGAAATAGACACTGGTGTGGAGATAAAAAAATCTGAAAGAGTCACCGCCGCCCAAACAAGTTTTTCGATCAGACAATATATCAGTTAATAGAGATGAATCCCGTGTGAATGAAAGCCGCCAGAGCTGCTGCCAAAATATGAAAGGAGTTGTATATTGGATAAGGGATTTATGCTGAATCTAATAATACAATGCTTCCACATTCATGAATGTATAGAACTAAGCCTCAAGGAAGGAGACGCCCCCATTCTGCCTCCTCAAGGCCGATCTCTGTATCAAGTTGGCCTTCAAGGGTTTGATTATCACCTTTGTCTCCATTGAGGGATCATCTGATTTGCAAGCTTATATCACCAATGTTGCTCAGACAACTGGTTTGGACATTCTCTCTGCATATATTTCAAATAATTTGGCCATGGATTTCGATAAGTCATTGTACAACGAATGATTTTGGTGCTATCCATGAGAAAAGAATCCAGCAAAAAGGTTGATCCATTGTTTGTTTCGTGTTTGTTTCGTGCGGGCAATGGACAGATTCGTTTGTGGAATGGAAAGAAAAAACGAGGTTTGTCTAGCTATTCTATGAAATGGTTTTTTTGGATGGAATCCGACGATGTATAAATTTACATGAATAGCTATTTTTTGTTGTTCAAAATTCATTTCTAAATGTAGAAATAGATTCAACATGCTGAAAAACCTATGAAACACTTGAATTACTTAAATATACAAATCTAACAATTTCTCACTAGATTTTTGACAAATATCCCAAAAAAAATTAACGTTTAACCTACAACATTTAAAATTAATATTATATATAAAATGAAGCAACACTTCAAAGAAAGTCAAATCTTGAAAAGAATGGCTATAAAGTCACATATCAAATTTTCAATTTTATTAAAATAATAGTGTTCAAATAGCATGGGAGAGTTTGGGAGTTAATGTTGAAGTGAGCATTGCGATAAGTCCATTTGATTAAATTTAAAGTTAACCTTTATGAGGTGTTACTTTATTCTTATTAAATAACATATTTCTAATACTCCTAGTTTGGGTGATGATGTCTCATGGTAAATTTTACCAAACCTTGAAGAGTGATTGCAAAATTGTTTGTAATTAGAGTTATAAGGGTTTATTATTTATTTGTTTTGCATTTGAAGACTTTTTTTAAAGGTGTTATAAGGAGATATATGCATTCGAGTTTGAAGGTTGTTTATAAGGTGGAGTTGTAAGGGTGCTTATAAGGTGCTTCCTTTATAAAGGAGTTATAAGGATTTTTGTTATTGTCAACACTTGCAAAATTGTAAATGGAGTTATAAAAATGCTTTTGAAATTGTCATTGGAGATATAAGGTGTATTAAGGAGGTTTAAATATTCTTGTAAAGCCCACCGAAATCGAGTAAGGAGGTTCAAAAGGAGGCATTAGATTTTACACATTTGGCATATTTGAATCACTTCAAAATGACAGGAATTGACAAAATGTTTAATATGTTGCACACATTGATTAACAAGACTCGAGAATATACAATTATTATGCAAAAAGGAACACTCACTAATGTTCTTACTTGTTTTCGCACACTGCACAAAAAGGTACATCTACTTCAAACACAAACAAAGTTTTTGACTAGGAAATTGACGTCATTTAATGATGACACCAAGGAACAAGAAAACATACTTGCGCTTGTTGATTGTGAGTTGCAGTCTTTTTCCTTTGATGAAGTCGGTGTAGCCTTGACTGATGACACTAAAAACAAAGTGGATAAATTGAAGGTTCAACATGAGGATCGGGTTGACAATATAGATAACTTTGTTAGACCATGGGAGAAATTACAGTTTAAATGAAACAAACATGGCTTAGGATATAAAAAGGATCATGATAAACTTTTTCATATTCCTAATTGTTGTAAACCAATTGCATTTGTAAGAGGTGGTTTTCTGGTTAACGCTGATAGGAAGGAAGAACTTGATAAGGAACAAGTACAAGATGTTGATAAATATTTTGATGATGATACTATTGTTGAAGAAATTGATGATAATACAGGTATTTAGGATTTGTTGGTTGATGATGCTCAGTTGGTCAAAGAACATGTATTGTGTTGACACTGTCACCAAGTTGGTCATGTCGAGTTAAACTATTTTGATCTCCACGAATGTGTTTTTTGTGGGAAGAAAAACCATATCCCAGAAAGTTGTTGGAAGCGACTAAAGATTAAGAGGAAACATGTAAAATTTGAATGGTTAGGGTCTTTGCGTTGGCATTTGGAAGATATTTTATTGGAATGATCTTATCGACACGTTTATACACAGGTACAACCATACTTGATTATAGATATTTCTACAGTTGACATATATGAATGTTTTTTAGGATTAGATGATAGAGAGCATGATCAGGACCTGTTTGATGTAGTCTTCTAAGCTGAAGATCAAGTCTCTAGACTCCGCTCGAAGATGGTTTGATTACCCTTTTCCACTTTCAATGGTGGGTATATCTCATTGTCTAGACTTCTCACTTTTTAGTTGACAGTGGGGAAAATATTGATATGTCAGAATTCAAGTTTCGAAGTCTTAACTTAGATGATTGCAGTTTATGATGATTGATTATGAATTCAGGGTTGTAGATGAGTTTATGATTTCTGGATGATGAATAATCGAGGTTTATTTTGGGGCATGATGTTTGTTTCCTAATTGGATGATGGATTTGGATTGGTTAGTTTGACCTTCAAAGGATTTTTCTATGAGATGGTTCAACACTTAACATTTATCATTTGATGGTGGTTCGAAAGTTCGACACCTTGATGATAGTTCAACATTTTGATCAACAATTCAAATTTGTGATAGTACCAATGATTTACTTGGTTTACTACTCAGAGGTTTTTTGGCTACAAGATTTTCATATACAAGTTTTTGATGTCGTTCGACACTTTTTTTCTGTCAACAAGATTTTTTGACAGTTTTTAATGTGTCATTATGTGAGAGCTTCATAGTCTCTGGGCTTCTCAAGGATGGTCTTTTAACCTTGCAGAGGAAATACAATTCTTCTTCTGTTTTCTCTTGGCACATTGGATTGCGAGGATTTTTCAGGATATGGGATGTGTTAGACTTGCAACTAATTCACTTCTCATAATAATTTTTTCTCATTGGTTTGGGTTCACTTCAATGACCATTCCGACGATATCTGACTCATTTGATGCACAATGAGTTTTCGAGATTTAGTTTTCAGCATCCACATTTGGTAGGTTTTTTTAGGTGGATCTTCATCAAAACTCATTAAGTTTCATACCATGAGTTATAGATTGAAGTCTTGGATATGTTATCATCTTTTGCATTGTTTTTTTTTCTTAGATGGTACATTTGTACGAACTAATGATTAAGGGGGGATTGTTAGCATTAATGATCCCAATCATAGTCCTAATACCACCTTGTTAGCTTGTGTTTGTTATATGGACAATTAATGATGTTTATTGTTCATTGTACTATATGTACTTACATTTTGAATTCGTTAATGACGGAAATTAATGGCTTATTCCTTTTACCGCTAATCCGTAATTGATCTTTTAAATACTATGGTTAAGTTTATGCATGAGTTGATTTACCATTTAGGAATTAAGAGAAGAAGCTTAATGAAAGAATGTTGGAGCCACATAAGAAGTAAAAACAACAAACCATAACCCCAAGATTGTTAACAGAGTTCGACACAAGCTTTCCTATGTCTTCGGGCCTTTGTCTCAGTGGGTAAGCCTTCTTATTAATATTCAATGCTTTAAGAATACAAAATAAAGGCTTACATAACAGCTCTTGAAACCACCTTTCATATTTGCAACTTCTCGATAGAAATAGACATCACCATTGGATGGAATAGGAAATTCTGAGACTTTTGAGTATAAATTTGACTATGCCTGGATCGACAGTTCGGGCTCTGGAGGCACTTTTCTGTTTGGCTACTCGGATGTAGAAATAGAATCCATATTCAGACTCCCCTCGAAATTCTGCAACTTTTGAGTATAAAGTTGACCTGCTTTTGAATAGTCCCTCGGGCCCTTCCCTCGACACGAGTCCCAATGCAACACCTGTCAGATCTATACACTTTGTACAGTGTCGATTTGCATGCCAAAAAAAATATTTTTTCTCGATTTCCATGCCCCCAAAAGTTATTTTTTCTCGATTTCCATGCCTGGATAAATAAGCCAGACTCCGTCAAATTTAGGGATAGTTTCCAAACTTAGCGCCAGTTATCCAAATTCAGCAAGATTCCACCATATTTAGAGAATCTCCGCCACATTTGGTGGAATCGCAAGATTTGGAGGAATCCACTAGATTTGGATGACCTTCTAGAAGGTGCCACAAGTCACTTTTTATTGGGCCAAATCACCCCTAAAAAGCCAAAAATGACTGCCACATGTCAACCTATGGTGTTTCCACCTGTCAAGATGATGTTAGCATGACGTATTGCTAACGTCATCCATTGACTTTGACTTTTTGTCTATTTGACATGAGCTTCATATCGCGATAAATTCTGCATACAATGTCCATTTTCAAAAAACAAATATATGGATGGAATCGGCCCGACGAGACCGACGCAATGGAATTGGTTTCGTTTGATTATAATAACTTTGATTTTTAGGCCTTCCTGGATCCATTTGGATCACACCTCCCCACTAAGACCTTTTAGTCCTCCAAAAGGATATTAACCAGTCATCAAGTGCGGGATATGCCTCCCCACTCATCCTTTGTCTTTAAAATCTGTCCTGTGCATCCGTCACACCATAATCAATTGCATAATAACCATGAAAATTGAAAGCATATTGTTAGCCACTTGATCTCATTCACATCTTAGTGAATCCACTACCATCCATATAGAAAAAATTAGCAACGATAACACCAGAAATATGACTGAAATTGAACCAAAATTAACTTATTTTGAAGCAAAGTATGATTGAACTCCCATCCTACAACCATCTCATGTTCATGCTTAAGATCAACTACTTTACTTGGCACAATTATAAGTGTATTGCTTGCATAAGATGCCTTCTTTAATTGTTCCATTGTTAGAAGAGATTGATTTTCTTTTATGTGAGAAGCATGTACAACATATTCATTGCCTTCTTTAGTTAAGTGATATTGATTCTGTTCCCTGTAGAAGATTTCTTTGCGATCATATAAATAAGGGTTGCCTAAGACCATTCCACATGTTTCTAGTGGCACCATGTCACATATTACTTCATCCACATACTTAGATGTAATTGCAAATTTTATGATACATTTCTTTTTTATGGGCAATTTATGATCTTTGCTTATCCAATTTAGTGAATAGGGTTTGTGATACATCTTAGAGTTTAATCCCAATTTCTTAACCACTTCCTCTGAAATTAAGTTAGATTGAGATCCACTATCCATCAATGTGTCTATCTTAGTATGTTTCATTATGACCCTTACATGAAACACTTTACTTCTAGAATCATAACCATCACCAATTTTAGTTGACAACCCAACTGATGTGATTTTAGTCTCATCACCTAAATCATACTCCAAGTCTGTTGGCCGTGTTGCTGTTGCAATTTTTTGCCTCCCTTTCCTCTCTTTGAACCACTTTGGTCTCTTCTATGGGTGCAATTGCCAACAATGCTCATCATTGTGCCCTTCTTTCTTGCAATGTTTGCAAGAGAGATTCTCTTCCTTCACTGTAGCTAAATTTTCTTTCTTCCCACTCCCTTTTCCTTTGCCATCCTTCTTTGAAGATGATTCCCGTGATACATCAACTCTAGTTTTCCCTGATTCAATATACATTGCTTGGATAGAAACCTCATCAATATTAGTAGGTCCAAACATAAATACAATATTATGAATATAAGAAGGAAAACCTCCTATATACTTCATCAGAGTTTCTTGTGTAGTTAATGGAACATCTAACATTAAAGCCATCTTACGAAATTCATCTGTGTATTCCTGCAACGATTTTCCTTTCTTTAACTTAAGACTTTTCCATTCAATTATATCCTTTTCCTTATATCCTAATGGATAGAAATGTTTTCTAAGTGCAGAAATAAAATCATGCCATGATGGAAAAATCTTACCAACTTGCTGATTTTCATGTTGCATTTTACTTTGCCACCGGATGACATATGTGCTTTCAAGACGAAGTGATGCCATTCTAATTTTGGTTGCCTCATCTTTGATTTGCTGCACATTACAATATACCTCCATATGTCTAACCCAATTATCAAGTTTCTCAACATTAACTTCACCATCATACATATGAAAAACAAATTTTACATCAAGTTTAAGTAATGACATATTGGGCTTATGTTTATGAGAATGTTTTCTTGCAGTAGAAGTTAAACTTGTACTTGAAGAAGAAGAAGATGATGGAGATGAAGGAGGTGAAGGAGGAGTTTTAGGAGGGTCCTCTCCTTCTTCACTTTTTTCTTTCTTTGAAGATTCCCCTTGAACTAGTCTCTTCTGTTCCAAGTAATCATCATGCAACACTTTTACCATCTCTGACATTGTGAAGAAATTTCTTTGAAACTCTCTTTCATTTTGAGAAAGTCTTTCTTTCAATGCCATCTTCTCACTTTGAGATGCCCTGTTTATTGATCCAATCTTTGGATCTCCTTCTACAAGATCTCCTTCACCATGACTTAGCTTTTACCTTGTACTCATGCAAACTCAAACAACCAACTGTCAACCTGCTCTGATACCACTTGATTCAAAAATGATATTTTAAAGACTATGGTTAAGTTTATGCATGAGTTGATTTACCATTTAGGAATTAAGAGAATAAGATTAATGAAAAAATGTTGCAGCCACATAAGAAGTAAAAACAACAAACCATAACCCCAAGTTTGTAAACATAGTTCGACACAATATTTCCTATGTCTCCGAGCCTTTGTCTCATTGGGGAAGGCTTCTTATTAATGTTCAATGTTTTAAGAATACAAAAGAAAGTCTTACATAACAGCTCCTGAAACCACCTTTCATATCTACAACTTCTGGACAAAAAACAAACATCACCATTGGCTGGAACAAGAAATTCTGAGACTTTTGAGTATAAAGTCGACTATGCTTGGATCGACAGTTCGGGCTCTGGAGTCACTTTTTTGTTTGGCTACTCGGATGCAGAAACAAAATCCATATCCAGACTCCCCTCGAAATTATGCAACTTTTGAGTATAAAGTCAACCTACTTCCGAACAGTCCCTTAGGGCCTCCCCTTGACACAAATCCCAATGCAAGACCCTGCCAGATCCATACAATATGTATAATATCGATTTGCGTGCTAGTTGGAACATGTGGCAACATTTAGGGCTTAAGAGGCCAAATGTTTTACATTAGAGGCCTAGGTTTCCACCTTAGGGGCCTAACGCCACCCTAGAAGGGCATGACGTCACCCTTGAAGATGAAATTAGGGTTTAATTGTTGTCATTTATGTAAAAACATGATTTTAAATGTAATTTGGCCATGTCGGCCTTTTTATGACCTAATTGTAATTAAAGGTCATTGATATTGTATAAATAAGAGAAAAAAATCTCATTTTTATTCATCATCACTCATCACACAAGTGGTGAAGTCTGAAATTTGTGCCCTCTTTTAGGGTTATTGGCTGAAATTTTAGGTGCACTTCTTGGATGAGGCTATTTTTTGGTGTTTCTTGGGTATTTTCATGGGGGAGGATATTCAACTAGGGTTTGAGCTTGATTATTCTTGGTGAAGTAAGTAGAAAATCTGCATTTCTTTATTGTGAATGGAATGCTTATGGTGAATTTACTTGTTTCATATGAAAGATTATGAAATTGCTTGCTTGAAACCCTAGGAGAAAGACATAAGTTATTATCTTTTTCTCTATAATCTTCCAATTGTTTATATTTCTCAAATATCACCTTATCAAGAAGTAGATACTAGACCCCTACCATTGTAGCACTCTAGTAACCCTACTTCATTGCCTATTGCATATTTTATTTCAAATTGTCTAAGGAAAAGATAAATCATTGGGCCTGAGTTTCCTTACTTTCTAGCAGTTATCTCTAGGACTTGGATGTTTGAGGCCTTGGGTTACCAACACCTCTCTCATCTTCTCCATCTCCTTTGACTAAGTATTATCATTGTTATTTCCCTCTAAGATTTGTTGCTACTATCATTGACTCCATTACCCTATAAGGCACTAGTCTATTCACCACTAGTGATTCATTGATCAAACTATCTTCTTTGGAACATCCACTAACTCCTACTAACCTTAGATTAGCCTAATTCACTAACCAACTTGCTGTTGTTGCAAAATATTGTTACAACCATATAACAACAACAAAGTAACCTCAAAAGTGACATATATTTCTAGCTAGACATTGCTAAATCTGCTTGTGACTATGTAATATCAATTTGCCTAGTTAAAGCTACTATTTCTAGTCTTTTCTCAAGCATTTTGGAGCATAATTATTGTGACTGTTACAAATTTATCATTACTGTTGTAAACTATTGTACTATTGCAATTTTATATCAACTAGTATATTTTTAAAGAGTTCATTGTATTATGAAGCATTAATATCATTTTGGTACTTGGAAAGTGCCCTTTTTCTATTTTGTTGTCTTGTTTTGGGTAGGTACACAATATTATTCATTTACTTCATCTCTATAAGACATAAAATAACCCTTTGAAATTGAGTGACTTGTTAGAGGGAGGGAAATTTCTTGTCATTTGGCCTTAGCCTTCTCAAAACCTCAGGTCACTGGGGACGTCTCCCCTAGGGTACATTGATATACTCTTAAATAGAAAGGGGTTTCATATTAAGGTGGCAGTGATAGGTCACTCCCTGTTATGCCAATATTGATTTCACTTGCCTTGGATTTTGGGCAAGTATAGATTGTGTGATAACATTTTGGCATTGTTTCCGGTGAACATCGAGTCAATTTTCCCCAAACGACACTTTTTCGGTAAGTCTTTATCCAAAGCCTTTACTTCACAAAGCTTACCTGGTGACTCCATCGAGGGTGATTATCTCTTTTCTCTTTGATGATCCATAGAAGGATTATTTGGTGACTCCACTGATGAAAAAGCCAACCATGGCTTCTCAATGGGACCTGAGAAATTTTAAACCCTTAGATATGAGTAACATTCCGGGTTACCCTCGACAAATGCCCCTTAGGTATGAAAAATTTCTCCCTAGATTCACTAGTAGTGATGGGGTTAGAGTCGATGATCAATGAATAATTTTTTGGCTTTCTTTCAACTCCACCCTATCAGTAATGATGTTGAGGATTTGGTAATGAAACTTTTCTCTGCCACTCTTCATGGCAATGCTAGGAAATGGTTTGGTGATATCCATGATGCTAGCATCACATCTATGGACCAGTTAGAAGAAACCTTTCTCAAGAAATGGAGTATTAAATTATAGGATATCCACATGCTACTAAAAAAAATTGAGTACATGAAACAAACTAAGAACGAGAATTTCAAGGAATTTCATACTAGGTTTGAGAACTTGCTATATCAGATTCATAGAATCCATTTTACTGGAGACAAGTACCTCACTTACCTCTATACCAATGAACTCTTAGTGAATTTAGGGTTCCTCTTGAGTAAAAAGGAGCCAAAATAAATCCAAGAAGCTTATTACATGGCTATACAAATCAAGGAAAATATCTCCTTGTTCAAGAGAGAATATATTTTTACTCCTGAAACTAAAGTTGATGACCCCAAAGATACCCCAGATGCTCTTAGTCTAGAAAGATTAGTTTCCCTTGAAAAGTTTGTTAGTAAATTCCAGGAAAGAAGGGAACAAGTCATCAACCAAAAAGAGGTTGAGGAGAAGGATCCTAATGAAGGTTTCCAATCCCATGATGAAGAGCAAGAATTTACTCTTGTTTCTACTGAGGATAATGAAGAACTAGTTAAAGAGAAAGAGCCTCAAGATAACAAACATGACGATGAAGTATTAATGTGTTCTCACCCCTCTGATGAAGACATCTGAGATCCTATTCCTCCTGCACAAAAATAAGAGGATGATGTTAGTCATCTTCCCATCCAGGTTTTTGATGACACTTTGTTCTATGATTCATAAGGTGAAGAAGTAAAGGAACCCTTGGAAGAGCTAGGCCCTTCATTTTCTGATGAAGGAAAAAAGATGATTAAAGAGACGAGTCTTGGGGATGATGTACTGAACCCTCTTCCATGTGATGAAGTCATCAAATCCATTGACACTCCTACACAACAAGAAGTAAACACAATAAGTTATTTCCCTTTCCAAAATTTTGATGATGCTTTATTTTATGATTTGGAAAGTGAAGAAGCATTAGAGGAGCCCTTGGATGCTTTAAATCCTTTAGGTTATGACAAAGGTAGTGACATGATTGATAATTTTGATGAGTTCATACATGTTGGAAGACGCAAGTGGGATGTGATTGGTTCATATGAGGATCCCATTTATGATATGGAAGGATATATTCGAATGTTTCCTTTACAACAATCATATGATCTTCCTAATAATTTTGACATTTGGCAGCAAGATGATGATATAATTACAAAAGTTTTCCAAGCACCCAAGGATGACCCAGTGCAATATTCTCCTGATGATTTTCGGTCATACCATGAAGATTTTGATGAGTATTCCTTTGAGCACTTGGATTTATTCTATGAAGAATATTATCAACCACCGTTGTGCTCAGATCTTGATAAAGATGAGGAAATTTCTTTCCAAAAGAAGCATACTTGTAGCAAGGTTTTCCAACCTCCATCGATTACTTTGCCTCTCTATGTCCCTAAGCATACAGTTGGAAAATATGTCCCTTGTCTTGAGTTTTCTCTGAGGAAAAGATTACTTTTAGAATTCAAGGGTAGGTTGAATACCTCAAGAAAAAGTTTCTTATCTTAGTTTTTTAACCTTCCCTTAAGAAATTGTCAATCATCCTCTAGGTTCTTACTAGTCCCTACCCAAACCTTAGAATGTGAAGATGTCCAAGGAAGCCAACCTTTAGACTCTTTGAGTCAGTCTTTTGAACCTTTGATTTTTCATGATCCCTTTTTGAGATGGATTGAGCACTTTCCTAAGAATGTGACTTGGCATAATTTTGTCCCTCCCTCCCGCCTCCATGAGATAGACTTTACGATTTCAGATAGTACAACACATTTTCTAACTCATGTTATTTTTGTGCTTGACTTATCATTGTTTTGGTTTATGATGAAGCACAGAGGTAGGTATTATGAGATATTGGTAGGATGGTTTCACTAGTTATTTGAATACACCTAGCATTAAACCAATAGGTAAGTAGAGGTAAGTTAAGCATTTACATCCATTGTATATACCGTCTGCATATCATGTTAGTGTAGTGTAGATTCATTTTTTATTATTTCATTATGCATATATGCGTGCTTACTTTTATTCCACTATATCATATGAGCAAGGAGTGATATCACCACCATGATGATTATTGATACATTTGTTGAGATCTAGCAGATACAGGTCATACCAGAAATGCTAAAGTTATCATGCTCTCTATGGTGAGAACATGTCCCCAAGTTGGAGCCATATGTTATCCCCTATCCTAGGGATAACTAAGGAGATCATGTCTTGAGGCCGAAAGGTCCTAAACATGGAGTGCCAAGAGCCAGTTGACTTGAGCATGGCCCTGGAGGGCCCATATTTTATTCAGTGCATCCCACCTATCAGTAGCAACAACGTCCATCCCACCATCCTGGTCCTAAAGTAGTAGTAAGTATTGCTCATGAGGTAATGAGTCCATGTATCAAGGTATGTGTCACTCTGATTATTGAATCACTTGAATATGTTGCACTGAATTCTCCTTAATTTCATAACGTTTGATTGGAAATTATACTCTTTGACTTGCTCATACTTGGGACGGTGACATGATGCCCTAGTAAGTTGATTCCCCTTTAGGATGGTTGCCACTAGGTGGGTCTATGAAAGGTCATCATCCATTCCCTCCATACTTACCACTTTCCATCATTATTCCTCTCATCTTCCCCCACCTTGGTTCGGACAATGGGTTTTCCACGCTAGGAAGGGTTGTACCTTGCCTTGTGGGAAGAAGGGGATAAAGGACTAGGGGGTAAAGGTAGCTGGAAAGAGTTAAAATCAAAACTGAAACCTTTGAGATTCTTTGCCTAGGAATTCATGAGAAATCAATAAAAGGATTCTCAGTAAGAAAAGGGGACCCATAAGATAAATCAAAACTCAAGGTACTAGTTGGTGGATGGGAGGTCTCATAATTAGTCGACCTATTAGGTCCATGGGCATGTAGAAGTATGAAACTACCATCTATGTGGTCACCAAACCAGGGTAGTGGCTCTTGGTGGCATAGACAAGAGAAATGGTCTCTCATCACGAGCCAACCTTCTCATTTCTGTGAAATTATTGTGGGTAACACTATCACCTTTGGTCACCATGCTAGGACAGTGTCCCCCAGATTTTCCATTGAAAATAAAAAATACCAAAAGCAATAAGACTAAGAATAAAAGGCATTGAATGGGCTAGGAAACAATGACATCCATGATAAGGTGCAACTCGCCCTCTACCGAGGCACCCACAGTCAAGACCTACATTTCCCTGTTATCACTACACCCTTTGCCCAAACATTTACCCTACGCCATTTCACACACACACTTACATGACCTTAAATTGGTTCACACCTGGGAAACACCCAAAACCAATAGGACATCCTGAGACCTTATCCAAACCTGACTTGTTAAACTGCATAACGTCTTTGAGCATTCGTCTATGTAAAGGGGGGTTTGATGCACATGTTTGGGTATTTTGATTATTATATGTGATTGACATTGCTATGACCCCTGTGACTTATGAGACCATGGAGGGCATACTTGTTGTTGCTGTAGGAATTTTCCTGGTGGACATGTACATATAGAGGAATGATTAGGTTGGACTTCCATGGGGCTGAAATCCCAACAAATGGATGTTGTGACCCCAACTAGGGGCAAAGAGACACCGGAGGAATCCACCAGGAAGAAATAAGGGTATTTTCCCCAAGCAATCCGATAGACCTAGACCCAGGGGGATCTTGCCTTTCCACTAGGACGTTGACCCTTGAGGGCCCCTGACGTCATCATTTTGATCCTATATGTCATCCAGTCAGGGTTTGTATTTATGAGGTTGATTTGGTGCTAGTTGGTATGTGTGGCAACATTTAGGGCCTTTGGAGGCCAAACATTTTTCATTTGAGGCCTTGCGTTCCACCTTGGGGTCCTAACATCACCTTAGAATGGCATGATGTTACTCTTGAAGATGAAATTAGGGTTTAATTGTTGTCATTTATGTAAAAATTGGTTTTTAAATGTAATTTGGCCATGTCGGCCTTTTTATGACCTAATTGTAATTGAAGGTCATTGATATTGTATAAATAAGAGAAAAAACTCTCATTTTTATTCATCATCACTCATCACTCATTTTTATTCATTTACACCCTCTTTTAGGGTTATTGGCTGAAATGTTAGGTGCACTTCTTGGAGGAGGCTATTTTTTGGTGTTTCTTGGCTATTTTCATGGTGGAGAATATTCAACTAGGGTTTGATCTTGATTATTCTTGGTGAAGTAAGTAGAAAATATGAATTTATTTATTGTGAATGAATGCTTATGGTGAATTTACTTGTTTCATATGAAATATTATGAAATTGCTTGCTTGAAACCCTAGGAGAAAGACAAAAGTTATTATCCTTTTCTCTAAAATTTTCCACTTGTTTAGATTTCTCAAAGAGAACCTTATCAAGAAGTAGATACTAGAGCCCTACCATTGTAGCACTCTAGTAACCTTACTTCATTGCCTATTTCATATTATATTTCAAATTGTCTAAGGAAAAGAGAAACCGCTAGGGCCTAAGTTTCCTTACTTTCTAGAAATTATCTCTAGGACTTGGATGTTTGAGGCCTTGGGTTACTAACACCTCTCTCATATTCTCCATCTCCTTTGACTAAGTATTATCATTTCTATTTCCCTCTAAGAGTTTTTGCTGCTATCATTGACTCCATTACCCTAGAAGGCACTAGTCTATTCACCACTAGTGATTCATTGATCAAACTATTTTCAAACTATCTTCTTTGGAACATCCACTAACTCCTACTAACCTTAGATTAGCCTAATTCACTAACCAACTTATTTCTGTTGCAAAATATTTCTACTGCCATCTAACAACAACAAACTAACCTCAAAAGTGACATATATTTCTAGCTAGACATTGCTAAATCTACTTGTGACTATCTAATATCAATTTGCCTAGTTAAAGCTACTATTTCTAGTCTTTTCTCAAGCATTTTGGAGCATAATTATTGTGGTTGTTACAAATTTATCATTGTTGTTGTAAACTATTGTACTGCTGAAATTTTATATTAGCTAGTATATTTTTAAAGAGTTCATTGTCTTATGAAGCATTAATATCATTTTGGTACTTGGGAAGTGCCCTTTTTCTATTTTGTTGTCTTGTTCTGGGTAGGTACACAATATTATTCATTTACTTCATGTCTATAAAACACAACAGAACCCTTTGAAATTGAGTGACCTGTGAGAGGGAGGGAACTTTCTTATACTTTGGCCTTAGCCTTCTCAAAACCTCAGGTTATTGGGGACGTCTCCCCTGGGGTACATTTATATACTCCTAAATAGAAAGGGGTTTCCTATTAAGGTGACAATGATAGGGCACTCCCTGTTACGCCAATCCTGCTTTAGCTTGCCTTGGATTTTGGGAAAGTACAGATTATGCGATAACAGGTCAAAGATGTGTTTCAAGCATATTTAGTAACACAAAGAGATATTGTTCACTTTGTAACCTATTATTGAGGAATAATACAAGAAAACAATATGAGTGGCATCACCACCATTGGAACCCCTTCAGGTAGTACAACATTAGACACAATTTGTATATAAAATGGTCTTCCATGTACCATGAGGTATATAAAAAATCCCCTAGGTCCACCTAAAACCATCCTTACATAAACTTGTCGGTGATATTGTTTCTATAATACACCGAGAATAACACTTAGGGAGATCATTCTTGTGTATTAGGGAATCAGGTAGTATAATTAAGGGTACAATCTATCCTCCTTAGTTAGTGTTGTGAAATATTTGATTAAGTACTATTTTTGGAAAACCTTTCATATATTTGAGATCTATAGCATTTGACACTCATTTTTCCTTAGGACCTTGAAAATACTAACCTTTGCAACATAGGCCACAAAATTCCTACATCTTTAAGTCTATAATGAATTTGGGAATTTTTTCAGCATATTCATACTTAGCTAAGAGTAATACTCCTACCAATATATTAAAAACGTAAAAATGTATGCACAAATATTTTTGGTGGCATGGGTATTTTTAGCCCCCACTTCTGTAGATTTAACCTTGTACAATATTTACTACAAACAAATATTCAGTAAAAGAACATCAAATATACAATGGAAAATACAAACATTACACAGAGTTTTTTCCCCTGGAAACCCAAACCGGGAAAACCAACATATTCTATATTTTCATTGTGCTACATTGTTTACAATACAATATACATATAGGAGCCAACGATATCCAAAACCCTAACCCAATGACCTGGATTAGTCAACAACCCTAATTCCTTAACCGAAAATAGAAAACCAATGACAAAGAAACCATGTGCCAAAAAACCACCTAAATATGTGACACATTTCCCGAGGCATAATTTTTTTTCTCGGGGATGCTACCCCCTAACCCCCACATGGGGGGAACTCGCCCCCCTCAAACCCCCTTGTGCGCCTGGTGCAACACTTAGATGCTACTATAACACATACCCAACATTCTCCCACTTGTTGTTTTCTTTGCATACAGGGGGTTACAAGGTTACATAGTCAACAATCTAGGGTAGTAATGCCCATGGATCCTCTACACCAAGAGAAATTATCAATGCTCATAGATTTTGTTAATGAATCTGCAAAATTATTCAAAGTGTCCACCTTCATCAAAAATACTTTATTTTCTTCAACCATGTCTCTCACAAAGTGATATTGAATATCAATATGCTTTGTATTTGAATGATGAGTTGGGTTCTTCGCCAGAAAAATTGCACTCTGGCTGTCACAATCTATCCTTATAGCTTTATGTTCCAACCCAATACCTAAACACAATATTTGTAACCATACTGCTTCCTTACTTGCATGAGTGGCTTCCATGTATTCAACTTCTATAATTGAAAGTGCCACTACAACCTGTGTTTTTCTCATCCAACTTATTGCTCCTCCAAATAGGTTAAACACATACCCAATTGTAGATCTCCTACAATCCAGATCTCCAACCCAGTCTTCATCCACAAAGCCATGTATATCCACCACTCTGTCCAATCCCGATATTCCTTCGTAGCACAATCCATAGCTAACAGTGCCACACAAATACCTGAAAACCCTTTTTACTTCTGTCCAATGCTACTTCCCAGGTTTTGACATATACCTACTCAAAACTCCCACTGCATGTGCAATGCCCAATCTAGTACAAACCATTGCATACATCAAACTGCCAACTGCACTTTCATATGGAACATGAGACATGTCCTCCTCCTCTTCATGTGTCTTGGGACACTAATCCGTAGATAACATTACACCAACAGGAATAGGAACCTTGACCGGTTTACATTCCTGCATATTAAACCTCTGCAATATTGTCTCGATATATTTTCTCTAATTTAACCAAAGTTTCCTCCTTTTCCGATCTCTTTTAATTTCCATGCCCAAAATGAAATTTGAAGCACCGAGATCCTTCATGTCAAATTTAGAGGACAACTGAGTTTTCACATCTTGGATAATCTCCTTGTTGTTTCCTATCAGCAACATGCCATCCACATACAAGACCAAATAAATTAAATGATCATCAATTAATTTAAAATACACACAGTGATCCTCTTTGCTTCTTGTGAAGACAAGTCCCAACATATAAGTATCAATTTTTTGATACCACATCCTTGGTGATTGTTTTAAACCATACAAGGAATTTTTCAGCTTGCATACCAACGCCTTCTTTCCCTTCACAACATAACCTTCTGGTTGATTCATATAGATTTCTTCTTCTAGATCCCCTTGTAGGAATGATGTCTTCACATCCATTTGTTCTACTTCAAAATCAAATGCAGTAGCAACAGATAACAAAAATCTTATAGAGGTTAACTTGGCAACAGGAGAAAAAATCTCACCAAAATCAATTCCCTCAACCTGTGAATAACCCTTTGCCACTAACCAATCTTTGTATTTCTCCACTTTTCCTTTTGCATTCAACTTCTTTTTAAATACCCATTTGTTGCCAATGAGATTTCTTCTAGTCGACAACTCCAATAGATCCCAATCCTCATTCTTATCCAAAGATGTCATTTCTTCGTCCATGGCCTTTTTCCAGAGATTTCCATCCTCTGAATCCACTGCCTCCCTGATAGTTCTAGGATCATCATCGGTAATAGAGAAAGACAAATTTGAATGGAAATCAGATGGACTATACCTTTTTGGTATCCTTATTTCTCGAACCGATCTCCTCAATACTGGAGTATGATGATCTTCTTCTTCTGATTCCTGTTCTTCTGTAGAGTCTGACTCATCATCCTTTAAATCAAACTCTATTTTCTTTGGTTCTTCCTTACTTGGTAGGACTTCCTATTTAACAACATCCTTCATTTCTCTAAATACCACATCTCGGCTATACACTACCTTCTTAGTTTCTGGGTTCCAAATCTTATAACCTTTGAGACCATCTATATATCCAATAAAGATACAGTTTTCGGCCTTCTTATCTAGCTTACTCTTGTTTTCCTTTGGAACATGAACATATGCATCACATCCAAATACCTTGAGATGTGTGAGAGAAGGTTCCTTACTAGTCCATATCTCTTGTGGAGTCTTGTCATTCAACAATGATGAGGGTGATCTATTGACCAGGTAACATGCAATATCCACTGCCTCTGCCCATAATTCTTTCCCTAACCTGACACCACTGAGCATGCACTTTGCTTTTTCCATCAGTGTCCTGTTCATATTTTCTACAACTCCATTATGATGAGGTGGATATGGAGTATTCTTCTTCCTTGCAATACCACACTTCTTACAGAATTATTCAAATTCATTTCCGCATAACTCTCCGCCATTATCTGTCCTCAACACCTTAATTATTTTCTCTGTTTGATATTCAACAAGAGCCTTAAAATCTTTAAACCTTTCAAAGACTTAGAATTTCTTCATGAGGAAATATATCCAAGTATTCCTCGAGAATTCATCTATAAATGAGACATAGTACACAGATTTTCCCAATGATGGGACCGACACAGGTCCAAAAACATCACTATGAACTAGCTGTAAAATTCCTTCTACCCTCGTTGCACTAGAGGGGAATCTTACCCGATTCTGCTTCCCATATAGACAATGTTCATAGAAATCAAAATCTAGAGAGTAGTTAGATATACCTTCAACCATACCTTTACCATGTAGTATTCGAAGACCCTTCTCTCCAATATGCCCCAGTCTTTGATGCCACAACATAACCTTTTCTCCAGAGACTGTAGGAGTTCTTTCTTCTTCAAATCCAATATTAGGAACAATGGAAATATTACACCCATCACTAATAGTGTTTCCTTGCAATTTATACAGAGTTCCAAACCGAACTCCCTTCAGCAACACCATTGCTCCTTGAACCATCCTGCAGGTTTCCTTTTCAAATATTGTTTTTACCCCTGCATCATCCATTTTGCTTACAAAAATCAAATTTCTAGCCAAACCTGGGATGTGTAGAACACCAGGCAGTGTTCTAATCCTTCCATCTATGAGCTTCAACTTGACTTTCCCTTGTCCTATGATTCTGGTTGTCGAATAATCACCTAAGAAAACATTACCTCCATCATACCTTTCATATTTGTAGAACCACTCCTTGTGGGGAGTCATATGAAAAGATGCACCAGATTCAACCAACCATGCCTCATGATCTGCATGTGTGCTTGAAGAAGCCAAGTACACATCCCCTCCTTCTTTCTTGGAGGTCTTTTCTTCTGTAGAAGGAGATTCTTCAGATACCTTCTTTTTCTCAACTTTGGATCTACATTGCTTCTTGTAGTGCCCTTCTTTTACACATCTCCAAGATACCTTTACAAAATTTTCGGGAGATTTACATCTACCCATAGACTTAGATCTCCCACTTGATAATTTAGATCTATTTCTTTCCTGGGAATGTCCTCTTGCAAATAATGTGTTTGTGCTCTGTCCTTCCATATTCTTCCATCTCATCTCCTCTGACAATAAGGATGAGACCACTTCATCAAACTTCAAGGCAGTTGTATTACTACCTATGGCCACAACCAGACTATCCCACGAGTCTGGTAAAGAAAACAATAAACTAATACATTTATCTTCATCTGAAATTTTAATCTCAACATATACTAACTGACTTACCACAGTATTGAAGGTGTTCAAATTCTCTGCCACCGAGTCTCCATCTCTCATCCTCAGGTTATAAAACTTCTTTCTCAGAAATAGTTTATTTACTAGGGACTTAGACTGATACAACTTCCCCAACTTTTCCCATAAATCCTTGGTTGTAGCTTCCTCTGACACATTCAGTAATACTGAATCAGAGAGACATAGTCGGATTGTGTTCTTTGCCTTCCGATCCAACTTGTTCTAGTCATATGTTGAAGTTCCTATAGGTGCAGTACCTAGATCTACAGTGATCCACCGATCTCTATCCACCAACAAATCTTCCATCTTGAGCTTCCACAGCTCAAAATTTTTCCCATTAAACTTCTCGATCTCCATCTTTGAATTGCTTTCCATTTCTTTTCACATGAAAAATCAATACCACAGATCTCTCACTGTAACAAGGCTTATCATAGTCCCAAGCGAAACCCTTGACCACAAAGGGGTCCCCCTAAAGTCAAAAAAGATATGATACCAAATGTAGATTTTAACCTTGTAGAATATTTACTACAAACAAATATTCAGTAAAAGAACATAAAAGATACAATGGAAAATACAAACATTACACAGAGATTTTTCCCCTGGAAACCCAAACCGGGAAAACCAACATATTCTATATTTTCATTGTGTTACTTTACAATACAATATACATATAAGATCCAACAACATCGAAAACCCTAACCCAATGACCTAGATTAGTCAACAACCCTAATTCCTTAACCAGAAATAGAAAACCATCATGCAAAGAATATAACACATACCCAACAACTTCTTTAGATAACTAGAGGAGATAATTTTTCTCCATGATCCACATTTTAGAGAACATATATGATGATGTTATTCCAGTCTCTTCATAGATATTTTCCTACAGATTCCTTCCACTACATGCTCAATTCAACTCACTCATATGATATGGTGCATTTAATCACTCATGTACATCTTTCTAAGACTTCATATCGAGTGATAATGTTAATATATGAGGCATGAAAATGGTGATTATGGGTTTCTTTGGATAATGAATCATGATGATTTGGAGTTATGTTTTTTTCCTTTTCTCACCTTGGTTGTTTTAAATTCTAACCTTGTACAATATCTACTACAAACAGATATTCAAAAAAAGAACAGAAAATATACAACGGAAAATACAAACATTACACAGAGATTTTTCCACTGGAAACCCAAAACCGGGAAAACCAACATATTCTATATTCATTCATTGTGTTACACTGTTTACAATAAAAAATACATATAGGATCCAACGGCATCCAAAACCCTAACCCAATGACCTGGATTATTCCAAAACCCTAATTCATTAACTGGAAATAGAAAACCATTGACAAAGAAACCATGTGCCGAAAAACCACCTAAATATAATGTGGTCCCGATGCAGAACATAAATTTTTGGGGGTGTTGCCCCCGTCCCCCTGCACCCCCAGAGGGGGGGCCTAGCGCCCCCCCCCTCTAACTCCCTCGTGCACCTGACGCATACGCTCAAGCTCTTCTACTCGTGCAAAGAATATAACACATACCCAACAATGGTCATTATCATTTTCTAGACAAGTGTTCTCATGCTTGGTAAAACATTGTACTACTAGGGGACCTTAATGGGGGTAACATGTCCATATCCCTCATCATAAATAACACAATCCATCTATCACCTATCTGTTTTCCTTTATTTTGGGATGGGTGTGTTAGCACTCCATAAATCTGTTTGGCTGGTAAACATACGATGAAGGTAAATTTTTCAACCAACTTTGAGACTCGAAACTAGCCTTTTGGATTTGGAGAGGGATCTCTCTAAAATGGCATGGTCTCCACACGGGATATGAATTTGGAAACAATGGATAGATTTTAACACCTTTAATTTGATGGGTTCTGGTTATATTGGTGCAAGAAAGTAAGACTTGGGCTATGGAGTCGGTTTGCGGAAAGAGATGGGAAAAATGACTCAGTGACTGGACTCGAGAGGATAAGGCAAGGCGAGCAGCATCCTTCAGTGTAAAACCATAAAGTGTGGTGGGAGAAATTACAGGAAGTAGCTCAGGAGCGCCGCTATGGGCGAATTCAGAGTCATCTTTTAGAGGAAAACATTTTGTCTAAGTGGCGCAAACAAGGGGCGTTGTACAATGAATCCACAAGTTCGATAATTCGTTATGAAATAGAAAGAAATAGATATGAAATAAAGATGATAGGAAAGAACATACACAAAGAAAGAAGCACAATACATCCAAATGTTACAACTAGAATCTTTTCATCAAGTCACATGAACTTTGCATTAAATTACGATTAAAAACTTAGATTACATACAATAGCTATCGTCTACCAAATTTGCCAACCAACCTGGCTTACATTGAAAAAATGAAATATATAAATGAGGGTGTTTCTTGGGCTACCCTGCTTCCTAACTACTAACCCTTAGAACTAGGAAAATTGAGCAACACGCGCTGGAGAATCTTCGCATAGTGTTTTCCAAAAATAGACAATAATCACACATGTTTTCTTATGACTGTTCGTAGGTTCGCCACGAGGATCTGATCTTTGGTCAGGATTTGGCGTGGAGAAAAGATGTGTCACTGTGTCCCTTTGAGTAGGTGTCCTGGCGAATAGGTATATGTCAAGAGCTTGTTGTCTGTAAATAATGGCTTTGATTTCTGTGATGTGATGATTTTCTGAGAACTGCGTGTAGTAAGCAACTGTTAGATCATTGTGGCCATTATCAAAATGGTAGCGTGATTTAGAGAAACGTATCATTCAAAACTTCCAAGATTTGTCTCATCCTCTGCAGGTGCAAATACGTGCGCTAGCTCAACTTGTTTTTCCTGCGCACTGGCGAGAGCTACACGGGCTTCCTTCTTGGTCATTTCACATTCTCTGGAATATTTCACATGCCTTTCTTCCATCAGTATCTATTTTTCTTGCAGTTGCACAATGGTGTCTTATGCTTCTCTGAGCTTCCTTTTCAACCATGCCACATTCCCTTCGCAACCCTGCGTTGCGGATGCCTCCATAGTTGTTGTCGCTAGTTGTCACCTGAATTTCATGTTTTCTTGATAGAGTTCGATGATGGCCAACTTTGCTTGCTTTAGTTGCTGAGATGTCACTTTCTCATTTGCTTCTGTGATATCCGCTCTCCTTGTTCTGCTCCTGTCTTCACAGCTCGATCCCCCAGCAGGTTCTAGCTAGATGGCACGTCTGAGTGGTTCTTCAACTATCAATCTGACGCACAGTTCTTATGAAATTTGAGCTTCCATGATCTCCTGGTTTTTCCTTGGCCTGCCCCTCCTCCGAGGCATTTTTTGCTGGGGAGAGGGGGCTCTTACTATCTTCCCTTCCTATGGGAATCCCTTCGTTTCATATTTTCCATTATTTGATTTGGTCTTCTCTGTAGGTAAAAGAATAATTTCTTTTACATCTTTGGGAATTCCCGCCGCAGGTGATAATGAATCTCAGTTCCTTTGGGGCTCAGACCTTGCATTTTTGTTGCTCCGTGTGCCTTTCATTGTGCTCTGAGAGGTCACCATGGCATGACCGAGGTGAACTCTGTGTGTAGTGTATCCAACAAACACACAGGAGGGAAGGTTCTGATCAAGTTGGACTGGAAAGGGAAATTGTAAATAGAGTTTAGGCCTGGTTCTATGACTGGAGAGAATATCGATCATTCGAGATTTATAATGAATCAGAAAGGAGAGGAAAATCATGTTGGAGGACAGTGAATTCATGGCGACGAGATGTTACGAGTCAATTTGCAAGTTTTCCATGGAAAATCCCCACGTGTAGGATATAGGTGATAAGGTTTGCTGGGCATGCATGATATGAACGCCGTGATTTTTCATTCCCTCGGCCTCCATGATGAACTGATAATAATTGTTGTACTTTCCTATGTGACCTTTATTAACCACTTGACTCGACAATACTTGACTTTCTTGTAAAATACATACCCGTACCTCTTATACAAGTTTCGAATTTGACATCCCTTCCCGTTTCCAAGGGCCAACCAGACACTTGCTGACTTCAAACTCACGGTGTTGTGTACCTGACTTCACATGTTCAGGTGCATGGGTCACAACGTGAATTTAAAATCGACTCTAGATTGGAAAGAAAAATGGCGGCGCTAACAACTGGCTCCAATGGGGATGCTATCATCTCTGTGAGGTAGCAAAGAACAGTAGACTAGGTGCCTGACCATTGGGCTTTATTTCACCTCTAGACACTAGGAAAAACAAACTAAAACCTATCGACACAGTTTCTAAGACTTCAACATAAACTTAGGGACTTCACTTCGGGCTTCAATTTTATGCTGGCCTACTTACTCGACACAAAATAAACGACTATTTACAATGACAAATGACTTAACCAGATTTTATTTCATCAGGTAATGTTTTAGGAACCTGTCGTTTACAAGGCCCCAATCAAAAATTTCCCCATCTAATTATTCTAGAAAATAAGCATTTTTTCCGCTATGATCGTAGATTCTGAATGGACCTGTCCAAAGGTGGTCGAAATTTGCATGCTTCCCTTTACCTTCATTTCTTGCGTCCCATATAAAAACTATGTCACCCAACCGGAAATCTTCTGGCTTAGAAAGCTTATCAAAGGCTTTCTTTATTTTTTCATGATGGAGCTGTGACTGATTATACACCTGCTCTCTCTCCTGCTGTGTGTGAATTAGCTGATTAATCCTCCTCTGCACAACATTTGGCTCAGCCTCCTGTTCTTGCAACAACTTCTTGACGAGTGGTCCCAATGAAGTAGGGAAAATTATGTCTGCGTCATAAATGATATGGAAAGGCGAAGTTAATATAGATTTATTGGTGGTGACTCGGTCTGCCCACAATGCGTAGATAAGATTTTTATGCTAGGCTCTCTTGTTTTCTTGCAAGAGTATTTTGATAATCCTGTTCAGGATCTTATTCGAGGATTCTGTTAACCCGTTTCCTTGCAGATAGTATGCCATGGAATTCCCTAGGGTTATGTTATAATCCTGGAAAAATTTCTACATCCTCTTAGACTTGAATGTGGATGCATTATTGGTAACGATCTTAACGGGACACCCAAACCTTGACAAAATGTTCATCTCCAGGAATTGGATAATGACTGCGTCAGTAGCTTGTTTCATGGGGACTGCCTCTATCCATTTCGTGAAATAGTCGGTGGCCGCGAGTATCCATTTGTGCTGCGCAGAGGATGGCGAGTTTATATCTCCTATAAAATCTGGACCCCACTGCATAAAAGGGTCTTCGACTGAGATCGACTTTAGTGGTAGGGGTTGCAACTTTCTTCTTCCATTGAAAATCTGACATTCGTGGCAGCTGGAGACCTCCTTATATACATCAACAAAAATTGTAGGCCAGTAATAACTTGCCCTCAAGATTTTGTGCATGGTGGTCTTCCAATAGTGGTGTCCTCCACAATCGCCTTTGTGAAATTCTTGTATGGCTCGCTTCGCGTCATCTTCCAGTAAACAACTCAAAAATATTACCCCAAGATCTTTCTAGTAGAGTGAGTTTTCCAGGATGCAGAACTTAACTGCTTTGAGCTTGAGAAATATGGCCTTGGTATTACTCATGCCCGGAGGGTCCTGGAGATTCTCCAACACTTAGATGATTTCCACATACCATGGCGAATCGATGAATTGCTGAGGCACCTGCGCAAATTTTTCTTCTTGGAGGCATTATGACAAATCAACGATGAAATTCAATTCTACAGTGTCGCAGTTTGACTACGCCATCAAATTTGCAAGACCCTGACCTTTAATCATCTTTGTAGGCTTTATTTCAAGTTTATATTCTAACATGGCCGCTATCCACTTGCCTCTCCTTCCTTTCGGGTCAGGTTGAGTCAGAATATCCTTTAATGAACTGCTAGGTACACAAGCGATAACATGGGAGTGCAGTATGTATGTCCTGAATTCTTTCAAGGCTTTTACTAAGGCGTATGCCTACTTTTCCATGATGTCATATCTTAGTGAAGCGTCACGCAACGTCTAGCTGAAATAGGCTATGGGTTTTTCGAAATCCTATTCGTGTTTTTGTAGTAGCACATCGACAATAATGTGTTCTGAGGCAAACAAAAACGAGAGTAAATCCTTTGTAAAATCCAGGCTAGCTAGTACAGGAGATTTTGTCAGCACCACTTTGATATCCTCAAAATACTTCTTGGCCTCTAGGTTCCACTTGATCTTGTTTCCCTTCCTGAGCATGCAAGTTATGTGTTTTATGATTTTCACCAGGTTTGGGATGAATCTCCTAAAAAATTTCACCTTTCCCAGGAAAGATTGTACCTCCTTTTTACTGCGCAGGGTGCCGATTTTCAAGATCCCTTCAACCCTTCTAGGTTCTATCTTAATGCTCTCTTTGGAAATTATGTGCCCTAACAACTTTCCTTCTTCTACCACGAAGCGAGACTTCTTTGGATTCAGTGATATGCCGATTTTTCTATGCTTCTGGAAAACTCTCTTCAGGTGCTCGAGATGTTGTTTGTCAGAGGTAGAGTACATAGTGATGTCATCCAGATAAATCATGATGAATTTTTCCCTTTCATCAACAAATGCGATGTCCATGGCCCTCTAAAAAGTGGCTCCAATGTTCATCAGGCCGAATGACATCTTGGCGTGCATGAACATTCCCCATGGAGTTGTGAAAGTTGTTTTCTCTCCATTGTCCGGGTGGACCATGATTTGATTATATTCTGAGAACCCRTCCAACATAGACATCTTCTGGGACCCCACCACTTTTTGTAGGATGTATTCCATTTTAGGAAGGGGGTAGTGGTCCTTGAGAGACACTTTATTTAAATTTCGGAAGTCTACACATAGTCTTATATCGCCGCTTTTATTTCTTAAACGTACCAGATTAGCTACCCATTTCGAGAACCTCAAATAAACAATAATTTTAGCTTCGAAAAGATTTTTTACCTCTCTCTCGATCAGCAGCAGCAATAGGGGATTTATCAATCTCAAATTTTGTTTGAAAGGTTTATGATCTTCCTTGAGAGGGATAACATGTTGGATCACTTTCGTGTCATACACTTTCAGGTCATCGTAGCTCCATGCGAAAACGTCCGAGAAATATTTCATGAACTTTATATAGTCTTGCTTGACCTTTGGACTGAGTGTCTTGGATAATTTTACCATCTTCGAGTTCTCCTTAGTCCTGATGTTGTAGTATTCCATGTATTCTTCGCTTGCAGTGATCTTGGGGTTCTTAGCCACATCATTCTTGTCAAACAAATTTTCCAGTAGCACCAACCCCTTTGGAATAATATTATTTTTCAATTGTATTATGTCCCTTCCCATGATCTGGTTTTGGAAAGGGTCATCATTACTGTGTGCATCCATGCTCTCATCTTTGTCTCCACAACATTCCTAGTCAATGTTTGTATTAACAAACTCATCTCTTATAAGGAGGAATCTTTCCACCTGTTTGTCATCATCGAACACTTGCCAGTGTTTGATATTATTAGGAACTATCGGCCTGTGCCTGACCTCGATTTCATACTTTTTGTTTGGGAAGATGGGGATCTTAAAAACCGAGGCCGAGGTGGCCAACACATTGATGATCTGATTTTTCTCTCTGGGGATAATAGATAAGTCATATTCTGAGAATCCTTCGAGGAGGTCCAAAGACAAATTCTTGTACGCTCTCAGCTTGGGGTGCTTGGTCTGATATACACCCTTTACCTAATTTATGATCATTTCGGAATCTCCGCACACTGATATCTTCTGCGCACCCAATTATTTCATAACTCACAAGCCCAATATTAGTGCTTCATACCCAACCATGTTGTTAGTGCATTCAAACACGAGCTTGTATGAGCACAACTTCATGCTTGCTTCAGGGGGGCTCACCCATACGTTGGCCCCAACTCCTTATCTGTTGACTACACTGTCAAAACTCATGTTCCACACCCTATTTTCCACACGGTCTTTTGGGTCGATGCATTATGTTGTTTCCCGCGTGGTGTCATCGTTAGCTGTCACAATGACAGTCGTTTCTTCCTCTTTGAAATTCAGGTCATTATAGAGTATAGAAGACCCCACCTTGGTGTCAACGACGTATATGGGGTGATTGTGTGGTTGTGTCTTGCTTCTTACCATGTATTTCAACAACACTTCTATGTACAACCTTCTATCATGACCAAAAACATGGATAATGGCGTATGACATATCCATCTGCAACGTGCCCTTCAACTTTGCAACCCACGACCTCGAGAGAAACATGCCGAATTTTGGGGGTATGTTTGTGATGACCACGTCCATGACCATGTTCTTAGCAAGGATTTGAGCCAACAATACCACTAGGTACTTGATAAGTCCCAAACACTTGACTTTCCTTGAATCAAAGATGAAAAGGTCTTTGTATGGCCTGGTGACATCCAAACCTAGTTTTTCCATGATCACCTTCGACATGAGGTTGTGTGACGCACCAGAGTCTAGCATAGCGTTATGCAGGTTCATGTCATGAATCTTCATACTGATGTAGAAAGGAGGGACATCTTCGATATCGCTTGTCTCTTCAATGCGTAGACCAAAAAGGATGGCGGGGTGATCATCTTAAAGATTCAGAGTATCGGGGGTCCCCCCCATTTTCAGAATTTTAATGATTTGTTCCTGATACTCTCTCTTTCTAATAAATTAATTGAGCGAGACATAGATTTTTATTTTGGCCATCTCGTGTTCAAAATTGAAAGGGGGAAAAGGTTTCTCTACCTCTTTTCCACTCGCCTCCCGTCTCGTCTCCAGGGCTTTCTTGGGGATTTACTCCTTTGACTTAGCTTTCTCTGTCACATCCTTGGTCATGCTGTCCGACCTTGTTTGGCTTGTGGGAGGAGTGTCCACCGAAGGATTCCTTATGGGGTTTGTTTTTTGCGGCTCAGTAGACACATCTTTTCTCTGGAGGTTGTACTTCTTCTGGAACTGCATGATGGCGTTTTGATAGCCTTTCCTGAACTCTTTCATCTCCCAAGACGGTGCATCATCTGTTTCGAGTATCATATCATCGTCGGCCTCTGGCATGAAGTCTTCGTTCCTACTCATATACTGATCATGCTCACTCTTCGTCAGGAACACACGTGGGTTTTGATCATCACAACAATGCATCTGGTCATTGAATGTCTAGTTGAAATCCTCGTCCAAATAGTTTTTCTGGAAAGGAGGTCTCATTTGCTGGTCACCTTGATCCCTTTTCTCTTTCTATTCCCTCTATCTGATTTGAGGGATTTGACCTCTTTTGAGGTTATGATTTCTGGGAGGTGGGTCATTCTGTTCTTGGACAACAGGTCTATTTCCCTTGGACATTCTCTCCACCAAATTTTCCATGGTCTTCACCATCATGTCTAACTTATCATCTAAGGAACGCAATGTCGATGGCTGTGCATCTCCCTGGGGTCTCTTGTCGCCTTAGTTGAACCTTAGTTTTATTTTTCCTGACGCCATCATGTTTACTTCGACTTCGACAACATTGCTGATTATAGCATCTAGATTCATTGATCTTCTTTCTCTTAACAACAGGGAGAAATCATTTTCGAATGAATCAACATACCACAACTGCACAACATTGAGGGGCGGATTGACTTCTATAGGGATCGAGTTGTACACCTTCAAAAAATGGACTGAGAATTCTTGCACTGTCTCTTATGACACTTTCTTCATGTTATTGTATTGTGTCAGCAGCTGCAAAGGGTTTTTCTTGTCTCCCCATTTATCTAGGATTGACGTCTCGAATGCGATGAAGTCTCGAATGCTCATGAGCGGGAGGGATTTTAACCATTTTATTACATCTTCTGAGAGGCTTTTCTCGAACAACCTCATTTTTGCATCTGTGTAGTCCACCTCCTCCAAGTCGATGAAATCATTAAACCAATCTAGGTGCCTCTGAGCGGAAATATTTCCCTTAGTGTTGTAGAGCCTGATCCTCTAGCTATAATTTTGAGGCAAGTCATGCAATTGGGCAGGAACGATGAGGGGAGAAAATTTGGTGGCCATAGCCCTAAGAGGATTCAGATTCTAAGGGATATTATTTGATATTAGGGCTCGGAATTTCTTTGGGTTGAAAATAGTCTCGTTCAAATTGGTTTCTGACTTCGACCGAAACAGAGTTTGCTCAAAGAATGTGTCAAAATCAAGGTAGTCAATGCTCTGCGTGCCATCTTTGGGAAAGGATAGGATTTTGTCCAGGTAGTAGAATGGGTCTGGTGCTTTCTCTCTAGCCTTGCGCAAAATATTCTTGGGGTCGTACACAAGTTTCGAGGGTAAATCATCTCTGGTGTAAATCATCTTTGGAGCTAGGTTTCCTGAACTGTGCTACTTGAGGCTACTGGTTTGTTTGGACTGGAGTCGCCAGGGTAAGGATTTCAGTTGGTATGGATGTTTGTTCCTCTGTTACCCTCAGGGGTCAAACTAGAACGTTTTCATTCTCCCAGGGAAAATCTATTCAATTTCATCCTAGAGAACAACGCCAGAATATTAGCACTCCGTAAATATGTTTGATTGGTAAACAAATGACAAAGGTAAATTTTTCAACCAACTTTGAGACTCAAAACTAGCCTTTTGGATCTGGAGAGGGCTCTCTAAAAAATGGCATGGTCTCCGCGCGAGATATGACTTTGGAAACAATGGCTAGATTTTAACACCTTTAATCTGATGGGTTTTGGTTATATTGGCGCAAGAAAGTAAGACTTGGGCTATGGAGTCGGTCTGAGGAAAGAGACGGGACAAATGACTCAGTGACTGGACATGAGAGGATAAGGCTAGGTGAGCAACAACCTTCAGTGTAAAAACGTAATGTGTGGCAGGAGAAATTATAGGAAGTAACTCAGGAGCGTTGTTGTGGGTGAATTCAGAGTCATCTTTTAGAGGAAAATGTTTTGTCTAAGTGGCGCGAACAAGGGGCGTTGTACAACGAATCTGCAGGTTCGATAATTTGTTCCAAAATAGACAGAAAGAGATATGAAATAAAGATAACAGGAAAGCACATATGCAAATAAAGAAGTACAATACATCCAACTGTTACAACTAGAATCTTTTCATCAAGTCACAGGACCTTTGCATTAAATTCTGGTAAAAAACTCAGATTACATATAATAGCTATCGTCTACCAAATTTGCCAACCAACCTGGATTACATCGAAAAAATGAAATATATAAATGAGGGTGTTGCTTGGGCTACCCTKCTTCCTAACTGATAACCCTTAGAACTAGGAAAACTGAGCAACACGCGCTCGAGAYTCTTTGCATAGTGTTTTCCAAAAATAAACAATAATCACGCCTGTTTCCTTATGACTGTTYGCAGGTTCGTCGCAGGGATCTGACCGTCGATCATGCTTTGGCRTGGATAAAATATGTGTCGCTRTGTCCCTTTGAGTAGGTGTCCTGACAAAYARGTATCTGTCARGAGCTTGTTGTCTGTAAATAATGGCTTCGATTTATGTGATGTGATCATTTTTTGAGAACTGCGCATAGTAAGCAGTKGTTAGATCGTTGTGGCCATTATCAAAATGGTAGCATGCTTTAGAGAAACATATCATTTAAAATTTCCAAGATTTGTCTCATCCTTTGCGGGTGCAGAGACGGGTGCCAACTAAACTTGTTTTTCCTACGCACTRGCGAGAGCTACGCRGGCTTCCTTCTCGGTCATTTCACATTCTATGGAATGTTTCACATGCCTTTCTTTCGTCAGTCTCTGTGTTTCTTGTAGCTGTACAATGGTGTCTTGCGCCTCTCTGAGCTACCTTTTCAACCATGCCACATTCCCTTCGCGACCCTGCGTTGTGGATGCTTCCATAGCCTTTGTCACTAGCTGTCGCCTTAATTCCATGTTTTCCTGATAGAGTTCAGCGATGGCCAAATTTGCTTGCTTCAGTTGCTGAGATGGGACTTTCTCATTTGCTTCTGTGATATCCTCTCTCCTTGTTCTTCTCCTGTCTTCACGGCTTGATCCCCCAATAGGTTCTAACTGGATGGCACGTCTGAGTGGTTCTTCAACTATCAATCTGACGCATGGTTCTTTTGAAATTCGAGCTTCCATGATCTCCTGGTTTTTCCTCAGCCTGCCCCTCCTCCAAGGAATTTGTTGCTAGGGAGAGGGGGATCTTACTATCTTCCCTTCCTATGGGAATCCCTTCGTTTCATATTTTCCGTGATTTGATCTGGTCTTCTCTACAAGTAAAATAATAGTTTATTTTACGTCTTTGGGAATGCCTGCCACAGGTGAGAATGAATCCCAGTCCCTTTGGGGATCGGACCTTGCAGTTATGCTACTCCACGCACCTTTCCTTGTGCTCTAAGAGGTCACCATGGCATGATTGAGGTGAAATTTTCACGCAGTGTATCCAAAAAACGCACAGGAGGGAAGGTTCTGATCAAGCTGGACTGGCAAGGGAAATTGTAAATAGAGTTTATTCCTAGTTCTACGACTGGAGAGAATGTCGAGCATCCGATATTTATAACAAATCGGAAAGGAGAGGAAAATCATGTTGGAGGACAACGAATTCATGGCGACGAGATGTTCTGAGTCAAGTTGCAGGTTTTCCATGGAAAATCCCCACATGTAGGATATAGGTGATAAGTTTTGTTAGGCATGCATGATATGAATGCCATGATTTTTCATTCCCTCGACATCCATGATGAACTGATAATAACTGTTGTACTTGCCAACGTGACCTCTATTAACCACTTAAATCGACTTGGGGCTCATGGAGACTAGTTTCTCAACAGGACTCGACTTTCTTGGAAAAGACATACCCGTACCCCTTATACAAGTTTTGAATCCGACATCCCTTCCCATTTCCAAGGTTCAACCGGACACTTGCTGATTTCAAACTCACGGTGTTACGTACCTGACTTCACATGTTTGGGTGCATGGGTCACAACGTGAATTTAAAATTGACTCTAGATTGGAAATAAAAATGGCGGCGCTAACAGGGTGTTACATGTACCCCAGAAAGTTATGTGCCTTATAATCCCATAAGAAGAAGGGGATAGAAAGATTGAGTTTGATGCAACTTTATACAAAAATGACATAGAAAGAGATAAAAATCCCAATTAAAATTGTGGGGAAAAGAAACAAACAAGAAAAACTGCAAGTATAAAGAACCAAGAAAAGAAAGAAGCATGATCTCTACCCCCTCACTAAGAGGCCATCACCCCAATTCCCTCCAATGAATGCATATCTTATGAAGTAATCAATGAATATGAGGTTAAAGTTATAAATACAAAAGTAAAATGGGGGTTTGGAAAGACACAGTGCCAAGGAAAGGGTACCTCACTTTCTGAGTGCTCCCTCTACAAAGGCGCTCATGACGATGAATATCATACATGACCTTGCATATCAATGATATCCACCCCATGAAGTAAACCCCAATACATACCACTATCATTGCACATACTCTTTCATGGGTTCCCTAGGACATACATCTTGGTATGGGTACTAGCACACCTAATAGGGGGTAATAATGAGCCTCCCATACCTATACTTAGCAAATTGTATAATTTTGTAAGCTGGTGTGAAGTTTGAAGATGATGTTATGTGAGATCTATCTAATGGATTTTGTACTAACATGACTTACTTTATATGTTGTGTTTGGATTATGTACATTGGCTCCAATCTTCATGATGCATCTTGGACCACATGAGTCCCCTCCTCGGATGATGATTGTACATGATTGGTTGATACTTGAATCCTTTGGAGGATGTTGAGGGGATATTACCCCACTTGTATGGAGGCCATCCCCATCACTTGAGAGAGGTTGTTTGACACTCCTAGGAGGATGTTGGTTTTTTTTTTCATATATATATTGTCACAAGATCCCCTAGCACATATGGACATGACCTTGAGGTCATTGATGATGTGACATTCCTTGTATGATGAAGATGGATTGATGGGACATTTCACCTTCCATGAAGGACATTGGACCTTTTCTTGAGGATGTTGCACTTGGAGAGATGATGTGGAACCTTTCTATGGATAATGACTACCTTTGATGATGGGACATTCCACCTTTGGAGGTTACTTTACACTTGGAGGATGAAATGTTGCACCCTTTGGAGGGAATGTTTAAGTTTGGAGAACTTTCACATGCCTTTTCAACTATTTTGAGGGCATCCAACTTTAGGAGTAATTATATTTTGATAGAATACACATAATTCCACCACCTAAATTCTATTAGATGTAGAATGGCCACAAGATTATGAAAAGTGGCCATAATAAAAATTTGCGAAAAAATTGACATAGTTATGGTTCTTTTAAAGTATACTTGAGAATATTATCGTGAATTTTTGACCACTCGTGGGTCACTTTTGGAGGAGGTCATTGCACAATTTGAGGAGGTTGTTCCACCTTTTAAGAGGACAACTTGTCACTTGAGGAGATTTTACTTGAGTTGGGGAACATCTTTGGGATCTTTTGACTCATTCACTCATATATCATGTATTTTTTTGTATGTATTATTGCCTTATCTCTACAGTTTGAGAGAGATAAAGGAACATTTTTATGTTTTTAGGGATTCTATTGTGTGAGAAGGGTGCTAGATCTCTCATATAAATAAGATAAGCACTTATCACTTGTAAATCATTGCTACTTGTGGGGATATATCACTCTTGTATACTTATACTTGTTCTCTTTCATAAATACTGCTATGGATGGTTAACTAGGGAGATTTCTTTGAGAGCTATGCTTGTGGATCTCTTACTACTTGGATGACATGGAAATTAGGGTTTTGATGGATGGAGGATGTTTTGAGTAATTTTACTCTTTTAATACTATGATTTTGTTTAATTATGCATTTTTAGATTGATGTTGTTCTCAAGTGGTGATTCTTCATCCTCTTTGATCATTTTTAAACAAACCATATTATCAAAATCCCTTGAAGGTTTACTAGTGGAGGAACTTTCCCTTGTATCATCCCCTTGTTGAATTCTTCATAAGAGATGATATTGTATGTGAATGAATATCTTATTACAATGATGAGTGTTATATATATAAACAACATATGGTGACCATGATGACCATCCATGAAGAGATGCATCCCTTGGGTAATAAATATATTTATACTTTATATTATAAATATATTGTTACATTAATAATATTGATTAATAATTAATAATCATATTATTAATTATAAATCTACTAGAATGTCTTTCTGACGTTTCCCAAACATCAACACTCCCTCTCAGTGAGGGAGATATTCTAAATTATGCCAAGATTACCTTTGAAGATTACCTTTGAAGATTACCTGTGGGTAGCTCTCAAATAGCTTAAACATGTCACCATGACATCCATTACCTCGCAATGCATATGTAATTCATAAAGTTCACCCTTGTGACTTCACAACCAATGCATCTGAGGCTTATGGGTAGTTCTCAAATAACTACAACATGTCCCCAAGACATCCACTACCTTGCAATGCATCTGTGCCTCATCACGTGCACCCTTGCGACTTCACAACATGCATCCAGGGCCAGTGGGTAGCTCTCCAAAAGCTACAACATGTCATCATGAGACTATCTAGTTTCCCACGCAAAAATTGGATATCTTATGCATGACATCCAGTACCCTGCGATAACATTTGTACCTCGTCTCTTCAACATGCATCTAGAGTCGGTGGGTATCTCTCCAATGGCTACAACATTTCATCATGAAATCCACTACCCTATGATAACATATGAAGCCATCACTTCCTATGAAGAGGGACTACATCGAGCTTGTCCTTGAAGTAATTGAACTTTGTCCTTGAAAACGACTTTGTCAGCACATCCACAACCTTCTCATTGGTAGCCACATATTGGAGCCTCACTACTCCCTTCAGAACCATATTGGAGCCTCATTGCTCCCTTTTGTACCAAGTGTCTAGCAACCAAGTGTCACTTCCATGAGACACAAACTCCAAGTTTGATACCACACGAGCTCACATCCATTGACTGTTGAACATGTGAATCTATACATCCTCAAATATACATAGTGAAACATGACTTCACCCCATGAAACCAAGGTATGTGGGTAGCTCTCAATAACTACAACATGTCCCCAGGACATCCACTCCTTGTGATGCATCAATACCTGATCATGTGAATCTATACATCCTCGGATATCCATAGTACAACATGACTTCACCCCATGTAACCAAGGTATGTGGGTAGCTATGAATAGCTACAACATGTCCCCAAGACATTCACTCCCTGTGATGCATCATTACTTGATCATGTGCACTCTTATCTCAATGCCAACCCTCGGATATCCATAGTGCAACATGAAGTCACCCCATGCAACCAAGGTCTTTGGGTAGCTCTCAATAGCTACAACATGTCCCCAGGACAACCACTCCCTACGATGCATCAATCCCTGATCATGTGCACCCCTGTCTAAGTGCCAACCCTTTTTCATGCTGGATGAGAACACTCAGTGCCAACCCTTTTTCATGCTAGATGAGTTCCACATGTCTCAGGGCCAACTCTTTTTAATGTTGGATGAGAACAATCAGTGCCATCCCTTTTTCATGCTATATGAGTTCCACCTATCTTAGTGCCAACCCTTTTTCATGTTGGATGAGAACACTCAATGCCAACCCTTTTTCATGCTGGACGAGTTCCACATGTCTCAGTGCCAACCCTTTTTCATGCTATATGATAACACTCCCTCTGAAGAGGGACTACATAATTTTTTTCCCTAAAGTACTCAACTTTCATCCTCGACAACAACTTGGTAAACATTTCCCAACTTGATCCTTTGTAGTCACAAAACTGGAGCCTCACTGCTCCCTTCTATACCATATCCCTGATATTGTAATATCTGATCTCGATATGCTTTGACCTGTCATAGATCATGAGGTTCTCTAATGACTTCATGCAACTCTGGTTTTCACACCAAATACAGGTTGCTTCCAGTCCGAGACCAAATAACCCAAACAACAGTTCTCGAAGCCACACTGCTACTACACATGCTTCCAAATACTTAGCTTCATCCGTACTGAGCGCCACACATGACTGCTTCTTGCATCTTATGGAGCCTCTTACTCCTTACTGTAGTACCCATCTCCCTCTGGAACTAGCCGTCGAACTCCCTCTCGAGCACTGAATATCAATTGAATCTTCAATATGCTGACTTCATCACTTGTCCTCTAGAACAAGTCTCATCATCCTCTTCTTGTAGCTCTTACCTACAAGTCAAATTCAATCCAATAGTCTGCAATTTCTGAAGCCACACTACTTCACGACTTACTGCACATGCTGCCACATAATTTGTCTCATCCATACTGAGTTCTACACACAAATACTTCCATAAATCCATACTAGAGCCTAAAATGAAGAAATATGTCGAATTACTCTTCCGATCATGAATACTACCAGCCCAATCTAAATCTAAATATCCATATAACCTGAACTCATGGTCTATCACATACCTGAGACCATAATCTAATGTACCCATAAGGTAACTCATCACATGTTTTGCTACAACCAAATGAACCTACTTGGGATGCTCCATATATTGGCTCAGGGTGTTCACAACAAAAAATATATCCGGTCTTGTGTTCATCAAGTTCATCAACGAACCCACCATCTGCTTGTACAAAGTAACATTCACAGTATCTAAAGTTGTATCCTGCAACAAATTCATATTTGATACCATAGGTGTATGCATTGCCTTGCAATCCAACATCCCGAACCTCTTCAAGATTTATACTGTATATTTCCCTTGATTTAGAAAGATCTCAACCTATCTCTGCCATAATTCAGGACCCAAAAAGTAATGCATTATCCTGAGATCTTTCATCTCAAACTCACTAGCCAGTTTTTCTCTTACACTCTGAGATGAGATTTTCCACACCTGTTTATAAATAGGTCCTCCATATACAACAATAGTATTACCTGACCATCATCCACAACCTTAAAGTAAAGGTTAGGATCTTCACTATTGTTTGTAAATCCTAATCTCGTAAGAAAATTGTCGATCTTTCCATACCATTCTCTAGGTTCCTACTTTAATCCATATAAATACTTCTTCAATCTATACACTGAGTGTCCTACAGTTGTCACGTTCTCAATAGAGTGTTTTGTGACTACAAGGACCATTCTTCTTGATCAAGTTTCCATCTGTGCCATAAGAAGAATTCCAGTCCTTCTGGATGTTGAAAGCCACTCACTTTGAGTCTTATGTCCTTAGAATACTATGCCAAGTTCATTATCCATTGGTCAAATTACCATGACCAATCCTGAGAGAATGCCATCCCGATGTTGAAACATTAACACTTAAGAATAACTTCTGAAATTACATAAAATCTCAATACTCCCTTTGCATGTGTTGACCTCCTCTTCTTCTTTAGTACATGGATGTGCACAACTCTATGTGTAAATAGTCTTGCTTCATGTTTCTTCCTAAGACTTTCATTATGGATCCTTCTCAGAGGTATTACATGTGACGTGCCCAGAAAAAGAAATAAAAACAAGAAAAAGCATCTCCTAGAGGAGATCAATTTATCTTGTGCACAACTATATACAGTGATCCTCGAAATGATACATCTTCTACCAACACACAAACTCTAGAACATCACTAAGTAATTACACTAAAAAAAATTCAACTACTTAGAAACTTCGGTCTCTTCCTTAGATCACTTCTCATGTGTGAGAGACAAATATGTGTGTATATTGTTGTTGTTTTTTATAGTAATATTAAATTGATCCAAAAATACATTAAATTAAATTTTCTTTCTTATAAATAGTTGGAGAATACCTCGCGTAACTACTCAAAGATTAATTTGGTTATAATCCATCCACGTAGTATTTGAATTTGTTAAATTGTTCCTCCATAATTCATGTGATTCTTTGCACAAATATAGGTAGAAGTAAATATGGAGTACATTCCTCATATTTAGGTAATTAGACATTTTTACTAGAAATTATTGCCCACCATAATTTACGGAATTCTTTCTATAATTTAGGTAGGATTAAAAAGTAAATATGTTGTACATATGTTGTAAATATTGCAACAACCCCATAAAATTAACACTACCAAGACATTACTCTACTCTCATTTTCCTGGGCCCTCCTGTGAGGGAGTCAAGCCCAGTCCCGCTCTGATACCATGCTGAATTTTTTATAAGAGATGGTATTGTATGTGAATGAATATCTTATTACAATGACGAGTGTTATATATATAAAGAACATATGGTGACCATCCATGAAGAAATATATTATACTTTATATTATAAATATATTATTACATTAATAATATTATAATTAATAATATTGCTTAATAATTAATAATCATATTATTAATTATCAATCTAGTAGAATGTCTTTTCGATGCTTCCCAAACATCAACACACCTAACATTTTAGGGGGGTTTCCTAGGGTTAGTAGTGGACAACCTATAATCCTTACACTAAAATTATCCACTTCATTCTCTCAAAGAAGGGCCTATTTTTGACCCCATATGCCCAAAATAGTAGGCACTAGTCTTTTTCTCCATTATAGCCAATCATTATTGCTGAAATTTACTACGTTAGGGTCAGGGTTAGGGTTTATTTGTTGCAAAATCACAATTCAACCATAAAAACCAAGACATCTAGGGTTTTTAAGCATACTATTGAACTAAAATTTACTGTTAAAACCCTAATTTAATTTTCTGAAGTGTTATTACAACCATCTAAGGCAAAACGTCTAGGGTTTTAGGGCTGATTTTGTTGGCAAATAAAACCCAAACTTAACCTACAATTTATCCCTATAATTTACTGGATCATTTCATGATCAAAGGGCTATCATTTTATTGCTGAAAATTGACTATTTTACTATTTTCATAAATTTATTGCTGCTAAAAATTGACTATTTTATTGTTGTCATAAATGTTATTTTACTACTATAATAATCTCTATACTATTAGAGATCATTTATTTTACTACTGTAATAAATTTATTTATTGTTGTTATCACTTTTTTTACTATTGTTATTTCACATATTTCGTCCAAGTTTTACTTCATCCATAGACCTTTTCTCCATTTCTAGTGTTGGGGACCCCACTGAAACTTATACTTAACTTGGAAAGCCTCTCTTCTAGGCTTGAATCCTCTTCACTCCAACTATGGAAATTATT
>ML790632.1:261978-278300 GCA_009831015.1 Picea engelmannii | reverse complement strand
GCTTAATTGTAGATTTTTCCCCACAATCAAGCCCACTTAGCTTGCTACCCCATTTGCAAAACCTTAGCAAGTATTGTGCCTTATGAACTACCCAGTTAGAGCTCCCTTCACTCTTATTTATTTAAGCATAGAGGGGCTTCTGCAATGCAAGATATTAAATATTGTTTTTGGGATTAACTGCATAGTGTAAGTCATTAATCTATGACCCATATCCATGAGTATTAGTCGCAATTGACCAATAATTCTCATGATTTGAATAGTTCATAAGGGAGCTCTAACTTGGTAGTTGTGACTAATACTCATGAGAATTATTGCTTAGTTGCGACTAATACTCATGGATATGGATCATAGATTAATGACTTACACTATGTAGTTAATCCCAAAAATAATATCTAATATCTTGCACTGCGGAAGCCCCTCTATGCTTACATATGTATACACACTGGTATATGATAACGATGACGTGAAATAAAAAACTTTTTACAAATTGTTGTCTTCATCAGTGCTTTATAAATTAATAAAAGCATCGATACCTAAGTATTGTTTATTATGCATCGTTGACCTATGAACAAATTTAAGATATGATGGTTTCCATATAAAAAACAATTTTATTTCCATTTTAAACCAACCGTGTTATTTATAAGACAATGTGCCTCGATGCTTATCTTTGTACAATGCACACTGTTGACCATGAAGGGATTTAAAAAAAATAAATTATTTCTCATTTAAATTAAGTGGTGACGTCGACATTAAAGTACGCACTGGTGCTTTGTCTTTGTACACTACACACTGCGAATATTGTGACAAGTCGATTTGGGATCCAATGTAATGAGTGGTTCCATTAAAAGTTATAACAAACACTCTATATATAAGTAAACAAACCCTATAAGAATCTACTACTTGAAATTTTTTCTCGTTGTGAGATATAGAGAGGGAAAACAAGAAAAACAATAAGGAAATTAGAGCTTCCAATATCGAAGGTAACTATGAAACCCATTTTTGGTTTGTGAATGCACTTAAGATTGATTGAATCAAATAGGGGAAAGATAAAGATGACCAATATAATGAAATCATATACTTGAAATTTCTCCTCTGCAGATTTGTATGTGACCTATGTTAATCCCTTTAGAATTTGGCGCTTACAAAAAATCCACCCACTTCAAACTTTTTGTTGGAAAATCTCTCTTGCACAAATCTCCCCTCTAAATTTTGGGAAAATAATGAAAGAATGAATATGGTTTTCATTTATAAACACATACATTTAGAGAAACTAAAATTCCCGCTCATTTTTTCGTTGTTTATTTCGGCGCATTAATGATAAACGCATGTGTTTTTTTTTGTAACTTACTTTTTTTGTGCGCTATACAATGAGTAGTGCACCGTTGCAGTGTGTATGCATAATGCAATGAATCATATTTTTCATAGTAAATTTTGAAGCATTGATGGTAAACACATGAATTGTTTTTCTAACTTTCTTTAATTGGTGCACTATATAGTTCGTACCGCATCAGTGCAATGTTTAATTACTAACACACTGATAAACAATTTAATTTGGAAATTGCAAATGCAAACATCCACATTTAAATTTTGTGGAGGTTTTTCTTTGCAGAGAGAATAAAATAGGTCAATCTTCGGTGTTTCTCACAACTTAAAGCATCAATGTGTTTGGTGTATAACGACACATCGAGGCGTCCATATACAATTAAGTGCACCATTAACTTATAAAAGTTATTTGAAATTCTTTTTGAAGTTAGATTGTTCTATGCTTCCCAAGATGACGATTTTGGATCAAATGTAGGAAAAAAATAATTATAATATCAAATGGTCAATTCTTCATATTCTAGCTCATTCCATATCATCACAAGTTCTTCAAGTTATCCCTCGCCAATTGCCGCAAGTCAAGATTTTATTGATAGTTTATTTATCTCATTGAATTTATGTTATGTATGCATGTGTAGTTGAATAATTGTTCATTGAATTTTGTAGGATTGAGTTTAGATCGCAATATATTCTAGTAGTCCCAAAATTCTGTAAGCTCTAATCAGGAGAAAGATACTAAAAGCAGATGTTTTATGAAAATGGACATATGATTTACCCTAACAATTATAACATGCCATATTCCAAAAACTAGCCTAGGTCAATGGTATTACGTTTTGAATTAGATCTCTTTGATGTAGGCACTCCTTGGGGCATAAGGAAACCATGATTGAGTAATTGTATTTTTTGGATTTTCAATGGAACTAATGTAAATGTATTGCTTAATTCAACATTTTTTTTATAAAGTGGTTGGTTGCAAGTTTATTATTGGGAAAAAAAATTGCATGCTTATAATAAATGTTTGGTATACTATTTAAACATGCTAAATGCATTTTGCTACTAATATTATTGATGCAATGTTAAATATTTTTACAATGAAGGATTCTAACGATGAGCGGCCTGTCTACCATCTACCATTGCACCCCACTACGATGTCAAGTCACGAGATTTCTATTAAATGAGAACAACTCGAAGATGAATCATACCAAGCATGGTTGAATCAACCACCTATTCAATTCCCACTATGTCTTGAGTCACCAATTCAAAACCACTACAGTAATACTAGTTCTTCACACATTGGGGATGAAGGAAATGATATAAAGGTTGGTATAAATGATTTTTTATGGGATATCCAAGCCATGGAGAGAATTTTTTTAGATGTATTATGTTATAGCCTTAATTTCTATCCTATGGTGTCAGGAGGAACATAGCAGAAGATGACAACTGAGACACAATTTCTTGATGAAGGTTTGGTCAATTTTTGTAAGGTGTCGTTGGTCATCTATAGGACAACCCATGACATGTCAATTGAAATCAATGTGAAACAAGTGACACCCTCTGTAATATTTTATATTTGTATAGTTTCGAAGAGGTAATCGAGGGATGAGTTGGTTCTTCGTGGAATGAGCCTTTGAACTCACAACATTTGAGTCTCCATTGGTCTCTAGAATATATATAATCTCTCTCAAGCCTCTTCCAAGAATCTATATAAGGAAGGTTAATCTTGATCACGAGGGAGGAAGAATCACTTACTAATACATGCTGCCAATATTCAAAGGTACTTCTCCATTCTACAACAACCATAGTCAAATAGCCTAGTCTAGTTAAGAAGCTAAAGAAGAGTGAGGAGCAAGGGGCAAGGAGGAGTGTGCTTACACCTAAGGTAATCCCATTGATGTATTTCTCTCATTTGAATTACTATATCATTGGTTTTCCCCTATGAATATTTTTATTTCATTCATGAATGTTCAGATTTGGTTTATTTATCCATAGATTATGTTATATTCAAGTTAGATCTAGGATTATAATGCTAAGAAAAGAAGTAGGAATGAATTGTTCATCACTAGTGTGCAATAAGTAGGTTTTAGGAGATGGAGCGAAAACTTCAGTACTGAAATAGATAGGATACACACAGATGACCTTCATAATTAAGGTATGCCATCCTATCATCTCTTGGTGAGATTGTAAACCTGATTTCTTATTTCTAAGGAAAACCATAGAAGTCTAGCCCATTGTTTATCTAGGATCAATAGGTAGATCCTAGGGAGATTTTGTTAGTCAATTGGCGATATTTTCTCCATAACACATTCCAACAAAATGAACTAAGGGATGATGTTGATATCGTCGACACCTTCTTCGAAAGCCTAAAATATTCTTCCACCACCCCTCTCTTTGGACATGGGTCAAGTTCTACCCAACTAAGGACAAAAATGTTATTGTACAACTTGAAAGCAATGTATGGTATGTCAGACACGTGTTTATCAACACTTTTGAGGTAATTGACCATTAAGTCCTCTAATTTTTAAAGGAATCTCATCAAACAATGAAGGAATAAAATGGTTGATTTTATGCATTATTAATGATAGTGTACATTTCTATTGCCCACTAATTTTAGGTTACTCAAATATAATGCACTTTTGAGAGATAATTCCTTTCCTGATAATTGTACAAAAGAAAAGAAAATGCTGAAAATGTTGGGTGTTGAGTACATATCATACCACACATGTCCAAATGATTGTATTCTACATAGAAAAAAAATATGGACAAAGAGATATGTATAGAATGTGTACACAACAAGTACTAGAAATAAAAAAAATGGGTAAGGAACATGGTCCTCCTCATAAGATATTGAGGCACATGCTTATAATTCCAAGGATTCCAAGGCTCTTTTGTTGCAAACAATTAGTTGTGTTTCAAGGGTGGCATGCCTCACATGGACTTGAGCCAAAAGTTATGTGAATCCTAGAAGATTCAATAGCCATGAAGCTTATAGAGAATAGATGGCCCAATCAATTTAAGGATGAATTACAGAGCCTACAATTGAGCATAGACATGGATGGAGTTAACATGTACTCTCTCTCCAAAACACCAACTATTATGTTTGGACAATGGTAGTGATAAATAAAAATAGCCCCCCATGGCTCTCCATGAAGAATGGCCAATTTATGTTGTCTCTTACAGTCTCAGTTTAAGACAAGTGAAGATAATGGATGTCTACCTCTAACCACTAATCAAATAATTTAAGCAATTATGGGAAGGAATACATGTATATGATGTATCAAGATCCATCCCAATGGAGAGGTCTTTTACATTGTATATGTTGGTGCAATTATTTGCATAATATATTACCAAACATAAATTATCAATTGGGATTCGTAATCAATAGAGTTGATGCACTATATGTGCCAATAACAGATAGGTTTCTATGTCTGATGAGTATAGCATACATAAGAAACAATCAACACCAACACTCTGTTTTACAACTTTTTAATCTATCTTCCTCACACAGCTTAAAAATCAGAAAACAAAACTCATAAACCGAATCCAACAAGCATGTGATCTAAAGGTTCTTGCTCAGGTAAGGAATCTGTCCATTTACAGGCTCATGAAATAAAAAGATGAACTCAGATCTTATCTCCTAGAGAAATTAAACTAACAACAATTAACAATCCACTTTATCCACTCTTAGAAAGAAATCAATCATAACCCTATCAATGCCAATCAAATCTGTGTAGTAAAGAAAATAGTCAATACAATTGAGAGGCTTCATTAAATGGTGTATGAAGGTGAGAGATGAAGTCTGATCTCATTTCCTGTAACAACTCACTTCAAACTTGCAAGAAATTCTTATCTAATTCTACACACACTTCAAAATCAATTGATGCATCCCAAACATAAATTTAATACAATCTTACAATCTTGCAATTCTAGAAATTACTTCATTTCTACACATGAAACATAATTTTTAATGAGATGTTCCATTTAATGGCTTATGTAATGCGAATGATGGACTCCCAATTGTTCCTGTACTGCCACACTTTGCAATCAATTCTAACAATGAAATCAAAAATGAAATCAAAACAAGAAGTACATGAAATAGAAATCTATGCTAATAATTTACAATGAGCTTACCAAGCTAGATAGATGGGCCCTTGCCGATGCCAACATGGAAGCTTTTATATCAGAAGATGATAAATACTAAGAGACACACAGGGTCCTTGAATTCAAACTTCCATTAATCTTCAACAAATAAATTTACAAAAAGAGTTGGTTCAGAAATCCAATTTGCAGCACACTAATTCCTCTTTCTTCAAGAACCAATCTTACATCATAATAATTCCTCTCTACTCAGACCTATGAGGTCTTATTTATACATAAAATCCATGGAGGAATGGATGAAACCTAATCCTTAAACTAAGAAAACAATTTTTACAATTTTAGGATAAATCCCAAAAATTTGTGTTTTTTAACAATTTGGGCAAATTCGAGTTAGTCCCGCACCCATATCTCCCAAACCAGTTCTAATTTTGAGAAACTGCCCTCGTTTTACTCAATTTTCCATATTCTGGACAAAACCCATGTATTATAATTTCCGGATCTGATACCATATGCACGAAAATCGAGGCACAAGTTGGCAGTTTGAGTTTTTTGCTAATTTTGGCAGAATCATTCCCCCTGAGATGGAAGTCCACATGTGCGAGTTGGGTGAATTCTGACACACGTGTCCACATGAAAACATCACTTTGTACAAAACCCATGAGCCCGATTTTCTTCTAGAAACATTCAAAAATTCTGAATTATGTCTAGTACCAGATTAGCACAGGCTGGTACCATAATAGGTGGAGCCTTGGTACCAGAATAGACTAGGTACCAGATCATGCTGCTTAAGAGTCAAAGTGATTAGGATCATACAAAATCAACCATTTTAATCGAATTAACTCAAGAAAATTACACAAAACATGTCTTAATCATAAATTACCTCTTATGCACATGAACAAGGTCATCAAGTGTATTTATGGAGGAAACAATCAATTAGATACACATATCATAGGTAGAATAGGCTCAAATAGAGGGTAATATAGGGCAATATAAGTGTCAATACTAAGACTCAACATTCCCCCATGCTTAATTCATTGCATGTCCTCATGCAACAATGATCAAAATTTCACAGTTGATGATATTCTTCACTTGATCAAGCATTCCCTAAAGTTTCATCCTTCTTCAGCTCCTAAGTTCCTATTAAACAATATAAAATTCCTGGCCTATACTTCACATTCTCACTCATGGAAAAGTAGTTATGGTGACAAAGTGGAGTCATGAGTAATATATTAGATATGTTAGTGATTTGACGTTAAGTCTTATCCAATCTGTTTTCGATCAAAGTTAGGAGAAAGGGTTGGGTGTGACTCTAATACAATTATAGGATAGTGGCCAAGAGTTTTCATAATGATTTTGACTAATAAGCCCTCCTTGGCTAGATTTCCTTTAAAACAAAAGTGATGTAAGCATAGTTTAGATCTCATTTGAAGAGAGGAACACATAAAATATTACATCCCAAGATGATTAACTCGTTTCTTATCCAAGTTTTTAGAGATGAAGCTCTTCTTGTTTAGGTAAGGTGAATTACACATACTGAGGGTCCCACTTCTCGTGCAAACTTATTTTTTTAAAGATAGAACTCTAAAGTGGATACTCGAAGGTTCTTAAGAACATTATCCAAGAGATATAAAGGTCATCTCCTAACCTTGATTCGATAATGATTGCTTCAGAATGAGACCCAAGGGTTTTTGTTCAGTTTTAGGTGTGCCACTTTATGTTTTTCAACTCCCTTTACTCGGCATAGCCCCGCTGCCAGCAGGCCTGTTCAGTACCCCGGCGGGTTTACCTTAGTACCATACAAGCATGGCCTTGCTGCCAGCAGATCTGTTCAATACCCCGACGGGTTTACTTGTACTTCCTGATACTTCCTTTTTATTATATTACTCAAAAGATTTAGAATGATGTATACTGTTCATTGACAGTTTTTAGAGTATAAAGAAGGCAGGTGGTACGAGAGTGTTTTAGAGTTATTAGGCACATAATTGATTGTTTGCAATTATCCCAAGGGTGACATCATCCACATTCAATTTAAATCTCAGTTATTCAATGTATAATGGAACATCTCGGATAATGACTAAGAGGTCCATCTAGTTAATCCTATTAGGGTTCTCATGAAAGTTCATTGCGGTTTTGCAAGGGCGGTCCACCACATGAGGTTTTCATCAATACCTCCCAAGAAAAACTTGTAAAGATAAACTTGGATAAAAACTTGTTTGAATCAACTAGGTTAGTATTTGACATAATGGTGTCACCACTTTTCAATGGATATTTTAATTAGCAATCACTTCTTCAAAATGATGAGGTAATAAGACAAGTGCACCCATTATCATATAGAGCTAAATGTGAAAATATCTTCTTAAAGGATAGCAAAGATGATTCATTTAGGGTTGAGTGTAGAAAAGTAGGAGGAAGATGCACATGAGAGTAAAAACAATTCAACACAAGACTTAAATGATCCTTAATAGAAAGAACATGAAGAGATTAGCTCATACCTCCAATTACCTGAAATGAAAACAATGTTAAGCACATGAAAAAGATCATATCACTTTGGCATCAATACTAGATAAGTAATTGGTATTAGAACATGTTTCTGCAGTACCATAATAGATAGTACCAGAATAGGACGGTACCGAAACAGAGCAGTACCAGAACAGAGCAAGGGGCATAAACAGAGTGACATGATGGATGATTTTTGCTCATTCATGATGACAACCACTTCACCAAGGAATTCAGTGATAATATACAAGGATATGTATAAGAGGGCTTGCAAAATTTCATGGTAGGGAGCGTGCAATAATTGAGAGTAACCATATGTTTACTGCATAATTAGTCTAATTCCTTTAATAAAACGAAAAATGTTGAATTTATATGTCCTAATACTTAAATCGAGCAGAAAAACTTGAATATATGATTAGAGCTATCAACACCTTATTACCAGTATTGGATCACTTAAGTACCGGATGGATGCAAGGTTGTGTTTCAGTACCGGAATAGCGCAGAGTTGTGGTTCAGTACCAGAATAACACATACCTTCTCCTTCGGTATCGGATGAGCACACAGGCGACCATCAGTACTGGATGAGCATAGTACCAGATGAGCACAGGAATGTTGTTTAGTACCGAATGAACACAAACTTTCTCCTTTGGTACCGGATGAACGCAAAGGCAAACATTGTTTGCATTACCGGAGGAATGCAATTTTGCAGTACCGGAATAGAATGGTACCTAAATTCTGGAAATGAATATCAAATCCCAGCACTAAACATGTTGATTTTTCCTCACCGACGGAAGTTGCAAAAGAATATGAAGGTTCCAACAACCACTCCCCCATGCCAACGATGCCAATATGAAGGTTTCAGCAACCACTCCCCAACAACGACGCCAAAATGTTGGTGCAATTATTTGCATAATATAATACCAAGCATAAATTATCAATCGGGATTCGTAATCAGTAGAGTTGATGCACTATATGTGCCGATAACAGATAGGTTCCTATGTCTGATGAATATATCATAAAGAAGAAACAATCAACACCAACACTCTGTTTTACAACTTTTTAATCTATCTTCCTTAGACAGCTTAAAAATAAAAAAACAAAACTCATAAACCGAATCCAACAAGCATGTGATCTAAAGGTTCTTGCTCAGGTAATGAATCTGTCCATTTATAGGCTCATGAAATAAAAAGATGAACTCAGATCTTATCTCTAGAGCAATTAAACTAACAACAATTAACAATCCATTTTATCCACTCTTATAAATAAATCAATCATAACCCTATCAATGCCAATCAAATCTGTGTAGTACAGAAAATAGTCAATATAATTGAGAGGCTTCATTAAATGGTGCATGAAGGTGAGAGATGAAGTCTGATTTCATTTCATGTAACAACTCACTTCAAACTTGCAAGAAATTCTTATCTAATTCTGCACACACTTCAAAATCAATTGATGCATTCCAAACAGAAATTTAATACAATCTTACAATCTTGCAATTCTAGAAATTACTTCATTTCTACACATGAAACATAATTTTTAATGAGATGTTCCATTTAATGGCTTATGTAATGTGAATGATGGACTCCCAACTATTCCTGTACTGCCACACTTTGCAATCAATTCTTGTACTGCCACACTTTGCAATCAATTCTAACAGTGAAATAAAAAATGAAATCAAAACAACAAGTACATGAAATAAAAATCTATGCTAATAATTTACAATGAGCTTACCAAGCTTGATTGGTGGGCCCTTGCTGATGCCAACATGGAATATTTTAGATCAGAAGATGATAAATGCTAAGAGACACACAGGATCCTTGAATTCAAACTTCCATTCATCTTCAACAAATAAATTTACAAAAAGAGTTGGTTCAGAAATCCAATTTGTAGCATACTAATTCCTCTTTCTTCAAGAACCAATCTTACATCATAATAATTCCTCTCTACTCAGACCTATGAGGTCTTATTTATACATAAAATCCATGGAGGAATGGATGAAACCAAATCCTCAAACCAAGAAAACAATTTTTACAATTTTAGGATAAATCCCAAAAATCTATGTTTTTTAACAATTTGGGCAGATTTGAGTTAGTCCCCCACCCATATCTCCCAAACCAAGTCTAATTTTGAGAAACTTACCATGGTTTACTCAATTTTCCATATTCTGGACAAAACCCATGTATTAGAATTTCTGGATCTGATACCATATGCACGAAAATTGAGGCACAAGTTGGCAGTTTGAGTTTTTTTGCTAATTTTGGCAGAATCATTCCCCCTGAGCTGGAGGTCCACATGTGCGAGCTGGGTGAATTATGACACATGTGTCCTCATGAAAACATCACTCTGGACAAAACCCATGAGCCCGATTTTCTTCTAGAAACATTCAAAAATTCTGAATTATGTCTAGTACCAGATTAACACATGCTAGTACTGGAATAGGTGGAGCCTTGGTACTGGAATAGACCAGGTACCAGATCATGCTGCTTAAGAGTCAAGGTGATTAAAATAATACAAAATCAACCATTTTAATCGAATTAACTCAAGAAAATTAAACAAAACATGCCTTAATCATAAATTACCTGTTATGCACATGAACAAGGTCATCAAGTGTATTTATGGAGGAAACAATCAATTAGATACACATAGCATAGGTAGAATAGGCTCAGATAGAGGGTAATATAGGGAAATATAAGTGTCAGTACTGAGACTTAACAATATGGCATATGTGTGTACACCACAAACATTTTTCTAGGACTAGGAGTTTTCTCTAGTAAGCATGTTGATTGACTTGTTTATATTTGTAATGTTATTTGGCATATTTAATTTGGTGAAACTATATTTTTGACACTACATGCTCTGTATACAATAACAACGCAGATATTGTAACAAAAGGGTATCATGGATGTAATTTTTTTTGACCTTCTATAAAGGCTAGGTGGTCCAACCACTTACAGAATCCAGTGAATGACTACTCGAGGGTATTCCTCCCGGAAGACCACCCTTATAGAAGAGTTGCATATGCTTTCAATAGTAAACCAGAGAGAACTCAAATAGCTAAAATAATGACACTGACATATTGGATCAGGGCATATGACATAGAGAAGGACATAGAAATGGCATAATTTTTTTATTCAAATGAGGAACCTATGTTCAATGATCCTAAGTTTTTTGACACTTGCATTGAGAAAATGCCCATTGGGATGAAAACAAAATCTATATTTTATGAGCTTCCATATTGGGAGCATCTTAAGATTGATCACTTACTAGATCCCATGCATATATAAAAAATGTTTCATCTTCTTTATGGAGGCACATATCATCAAATAAAAGAGACATATTGGTTGTTAGGAGGGATCTTATTGCTTTAAATACCAAAAATAGACATTGGTCAATAAAAGAAAGTAGATGAGAGGTTGGCCACTCTTGGTCTTTTAAAGAAGGTGATGTCCAATGGATTTTGAAGAAAGATCATATTTCTATGGAGAAGGATGTTATATTGTGTGTGAAGGAACTTTCTTTATATGGGTCAAATCTATGACGTTTCTTCACTATAGAAGGGAATTTGTTGAGGTTGAAATCACATGACCATCTAAACCTTCTAAAGGTATGTATGTTGAATACATGATTCTTCCTCTGTACTGTCGATAAAAATATGCTACACACTCACAACTTTATGGAAATGAATGGTGTGTGCATATGATTTGTAGTGTCATTATCCTTTGCTCATGCGTTTTTGTGTGAACTATGACTTTCCCTAGGACCTGCGATGTGCCATATCAAAATTTTCTGCATTTGCGCGATGGATCACATCAAAGGAGATTCATATGGCTAGCATTCCATGGTGGTGTCAAGAGATAGATGGGATTTTTTGTATGTTTGAGAAGGAACTACCCATAATTTTTATGGACTTGCAAGTCCATCTTCTAATTTACCTACTCGATGAGGTTGAATTAGCTAGGGTGCTCTCATGTTGTTGGATGTTCTTCTTAGAGAGTTACATGAAAAAATTAAAGGGGTTTGTTCGACAAAGGAAAAAACTAGAGGGATCTATGGTAGAGGGGTACATCGTACACAAGTCATTCTGTTATGCTAGTGAGTACATCATGAAAATGGATGACACACCAGGGGTAGTGATTTGGGATGATCAATATGATGAGGAAAAAAGGGAAGGGGATCTACTCCAAACTAATGGAAAAAGGCACTTGATACATATTAAGTCACTTATATTTTTTTTAATTTAGTACAAAGAAACTTTTTATATTGAAGTTCATAATACATATTTGATCTTATACTATTCGTTTTGAATTCTTGTATACATAAGTGAATTTAGAAATTGATGCAATCACTAAATTCATTCTTTACAATACGGAGGCAACACAACCATGGGTCCCATTGTATGAAGAAAAAATAAGGAAATGGGATAGTGATAGGAAAACATTTAGATGGTTGACTGGTAGAAGCATTCCTTATCTTAATCATTTAAAAGAAAATATGCCAAAAATATGTCCCAGCAGTTGGGTGGTTGTCCAGATATAAGAGAAATATGCCATGTCCAGTTGTAGCCCATGTGGAGAAGATTTGGATGCACTAAACATAGATATTGGGTGCAACAACTATATAATAACCTCTTCGAGTATCACATTCAATTCATAATATTTCACATTTGAATTGTAACATGCATTATGTTTTTATTAATGCTTGATTTTAGGCATATGACATTGTCCTTTGTTTGCATTTTTATAGGTGCATTTTTTCCCATCTATGTGGCCATATGAACATCACTTTCACACCGAGTATGTTGATGATGGACACATCACACAAGATTGTGGAGTGGAGGTCGAGTTCGACCAATCTAGTTGTGCTAGCCACCATGATTAAAACCTAATATAGGGGAAGTTAGGTTACATTGGTGTTAGCGTTGGAAGTTGCTCCTAGATTGCTTGCAGAAGCAGAGCCCAACGCCCATCAGTTTTTATGTCACAGTTTGATAGGTGGGTGATCAAATGGGTAGAGACTCGAACAGGTATCGCTTCAAAATAGGAACTGTTTCTGATAACAAGGAACAAAGGAGGTCTTGACCCAACTTCAGTCARGAAATTGATTTAAAGATGGGCAGGTGGAAGACTTGGGAGAAGAAAGGACAAACTATCTCAGGCAACAGGCCTTTCGGTAGCTCGTAGAGGAAAAACTCTGAAAACAAGATCCGCTTGGTTCAGGGCTTCAAGAAACTGAAGGGAAGCCTTGACTGGATCCTCCAATTCCAAGTCGTTTAGTGCTGAGAAATTCACAGAGACTGTTTAGAACAACACAACTGTTACAGTGATCCAACATACATCATCCTATAACAGTCACAACTCGACTGGATCCTCCAATTCCGAGCTGCTCTAATACAGTATACGCAGAGATATGAAAGAAACTGACATTCATCAGGCAAGAAGTCTCAAGAGTCCAGAAAATAACCAGAACACAATTCTTCATTAAATTTTTTACAACTGGGAGTCTTGCTCAACCATCGATTCCTACAAAAATACAATTACTGAGTCTATATACTCAGAAAATTCACCTAGTGGTGACCTCTTCAGTCCTTCCAGGCTTGGTGCCTCTTCAGCCAAAAATGGGACGAGTAATCACTATTGGACCCCACCTCATCTACGTATGGCCTCCGTAAGAGGAGTGGCTGGGTCATTAAGAGCCGGGCTAGCATGCGCAGACCTTCTCCATCCAGCCGAGGGTTCAACATGGCCTCACTCTGAAAAATTGGGTACACAGGACATTCTCGAGCAGATTGCTCACCAGGCCCTCCATACCCCAAACTTAATGAACGACAGGAGGTCTCAACCACTCGATCACATCCTCATTTATTCTGAGTGAAAACCAAAATCGAGGTCTCACCAGTCGGCGCCTGGAAACCACGATGATCCTTTCGACGATCCAACCCGACACCTTTGGCCCCTTTATGCACAACTCCTTTCCTCCTTGGTGACCACGGGCTGTGATCTTGAGTTTAATTTCAAAGCGCTATCGGCGCTTGGGGGATCACGGGTGAGAAAGGAACAAGACCTTTCCTCTTCAAAATCGCGACGAGCGAACTGCCAGGAGAGCTCACTTGGGTGCCACACATCCTTGAAAATAGACGGTCCCAAATTCACCCGATGCTGTTGTGGGTCCCATCTCCTGGGCGCTTTCGGTGCTTTGGGGTTCGGGGCTTCGCGATACAAGGTGACATGAAACCTTTACCACTTGAACTTGGGATTACTGAAAGCCGACGCGACAAGATATTGCACTAAATCCCGGGCGACTTGGCAGCCCCGAAATCCCGATGGATGTCGATCAGCTTTGTAGATGGATCTCGGCCGCTGAAGACAAAACTTTTCCCGCTCGCTTGGGGGGGGGGGCTGAAATGAAGATTTTTGCGTTGTGCTCGGGCACTCCTCATGCGACTCGCTGACCAGAAGGCCCCTTGCGCCCCTGACAAGAAATGTTACTAACATTAGGCTCCATGGGGGATAGAGTTGTCCCCGTGATGCTCTAAGGACTCATTTGCAGTTCCAGTGCCTTGATGTTGGGCTATGGAGTCATTTACTAAGCCGAAACAATAAAAGTAAAACAAAGAACAGAAAGGACAATATTTACAAAACATGGGAGCCATGGATGACTCAGATAAAATATTTTTTAAGAAAATGCCCATTCACTGGGCCGCCAAAAATTTCTTCGCCCTCAAAATCCTACAACCGATATGTGTTATTTGAAAAAACCTCAGAGATTTTGAATGGCCCGATCCACATGGCTTCAAATTTGTCGTGTTTTCCCTTGTCTTGCTTAGGAGCATCTCATTTCATCACCAGGTCTCCTGTCCGAAATCCTTCCTTTTTGGCCTTCTTATCAAAAACCTATTTAATTCTTTGTTGATGGTCCTGAGTCCTATCCATTGCCTGCTCCCTGACCTGCTAGACTTCCACTAGCTGATGAATCCTTCTGATCATGTCGTTAGGCTCCTCCTAATGGTCTTGGAGGAACTTTGCTACAGGAATGGCTAAATGAGAGGGGAAAACAACCTCCGCTCCATAGACTAATTGGAAAGGAGAGGCGTCGATAGACCTCTTCGTGGCTACTCGATCGACCCACAGAGAAAAATTTAGTCTTGAATGCCAGGCCTTCTTGTTGTCTTCCAACAATCTTTTGATGATCCTTATCAGACTTTCGTTGGAGGATTCTGCTAAACCGTTGCCCTGTGGATAATATGGAGTTGAGTGAACCAGCTTGATTTTGAACTGCTCACAGAACTTGGCTAATGGCTCAGACCCGAAAGCGGCTGCGTTATCAGTGACAATTTTACTTGGGCAACCGAACCTTGTGATGAGGTCTTCCAGGAACCCAATGATTACCGTGTGAGAAGCACTCCTAGTAGGGATAGCTTCGATCCACTTGGTAAATAAATCGGTAGCAGTCAGGATCCATCTGTGCTGCCCACTGGAAGCAGGGTGAATTTCTCCAATGAAATCTAGGCCCCACTGCTGGAAAGGTCCTGAAACAACCACAGGATTTAGCGGCAAGGACCTGAGTTGTTGCTCTCCTGCAAATTTTTGACATTGGATATAGGCTCTAACTCCTCTATGGACATTAGCGAACAAGGTGGGCCAATAGTACTCGGCTCTGAGAATTTTGTGGGCTGTGGCCTTCCAGGAATGGTGCCCTCCACACCAGCTACTGTGAAATTCATCCATGATCATTTCGGCCTCTTGGGAATTCATGCATTTTAAAAGCACCCCCAGGGGGGTCTTTCCAGTATAACACTTGATCAATCAGGCAGTATCTGACTGCCTTTAGCTTCAAATCTCTTGCTTTGTTTCTTTGCAGACCGTCTGGAGGCTGCAATTCTTGCAGAAAATATATGACATCCTTATACCAAGGACATCGAGCCAATGGGGGCTCCCTTTGAGGGTCTCTTTCAGACGGCCGACCCTGCTGAATTCCTGAACATTCATTTATGAAACTTACCCTTAGAGCTTGGCAGCTTGCTTCAACCAAAAGCTTGGCTAATCCTTGACCTTTTATCAATTTGGTGGGCCTTATTTCCAGGTCGAATTCCAAAATCTTAGCTATCCATTTGCTCCTCCTCCCGTCTATGTCAGGCTGAATGAGAATATCTTTAACCACTATTGAGGGGACATAAGCTATGATTTTTGATTGCAGGACATAAATTCTAAACTCCTTGAGGGCCTTTACCAATGCGTAGGCCTACTTCTCCATATTGTCATATCTGACTTCGGTGTCCCTCAATGCTCGGCTGAAATAGGCAATAGGCTGCTCTAGCCCATCCTCGCTTTTCTGTAATAAAATAGCAGCCATCGTGTCAGGTGAGGCAAAGGAGAAAATAAGGAAATCCTTTGAGTAGTCGAGACTGATAAGCA
>ML790632.1:242615-255829 GCA_009831015.1 Picea engelmannii | reverse complement strand
TAGAAAATATTGACAAATTATAGAGTAAAATAATTTTATCCCATATTAGAATTTGGGTGAATAACTTTTTGAAAAAATAGAAATTAACAAATTATTCTTAGAAGAAACAAGACAAATAACTAAGTTTAGCCTCTAAAGTTTTCCCTGACTATAATTCAACCCTAGAAAGTTTGGATATAAATTGTTACCATTTGATTTTTTCATTCATTAACCAAATCCAATATTTGCATACATTTTAATACAAAATCAACGAAATACATTTTTAATAGAAGATTCAACTAATTCTTACATATTTTTACATACTTTTTTAATAGAAGATTCATAAATTTAGAAATAGAGTGAAAAATTGTGAAACCATTTCATCGAAAGTGTATGGATCAAAATTTATTATTAATTTTTATATTTAATATTTTGAATTCAATTTAATAAATTTAATAGTTGGATAATATAAATTAATAAAATATTTGGAAACATTAAAATATAATAAAATATATTTTTTGTGATTTTAGTAAACAATTATATTATAACTTTGTCATGTAATATTTGAATAATAATAATAAAATAGCATTACTATTACATCATCATTATTATTAATAAATAATTATATTATAATGTTATTATTGCAATATATGAAAAATACATAATTATTCAATTAACAATCATTTCACTCATCATATTTAAGTTTTTTTTTTTCTAAAGATGTTTAATAAACATGTTGTATCTTGTTGGACAACAGACAATTCACCTTGAAGAAGAGTTAAACATTATATGACATTAATGGTTATAACATTTTGCAATCACAATCCAAATTAAACGATTTCATAAAAGTAAAGTTAAACATTATATGGAAACTGTAAATTTAAATTAGTGATACATCTCTAATTTAATTTGAAAATAAACAAATCATTAATAATGTTAATCATTAACATACTCATAAAACATTTTATAAATAAAATAGCAACAACCACAACATTATATGAAAAACATAATATACATGAGTGATATACATGTCAAATATACATCTCAACAAAATTTGCAATAAACCTGTCATATATACATCTCAAGTCAAATATAAAACAATCAATATACATATCAATTAGTACCACTACTAGCTAGTTCCACCACCTGAGCGAGAGGTATCAATGTTTGTGTTACCAGAGGTAGAGGGTCTATCAGTACCTATTTTAGAAATAAATGACAAAATTTCACCATCAAGATCAAGTTGTGCAACACCATATGTGAACATAGTGTCCACAACATCAATATCTTGTGACACATGTGGAGGAGGAGGAGGAGGAGGAGGAGGAGGATCAGGGGATGGTGACACATGTGGAGGAGAAGAACAAGGATTGGTGGATGGTGACACAAGTGGAGGAGGAGGAGGAACGATGGATGGTGACACGTGTGGGAGAGAAGCAGGAAGATCTGTGGACAATGACACAAGTGGAGGTGGAGGATGACGATCAATGGATGTTGCATGCACATGTGGAGGAGAAGCAAGAGAATCTATGGATGGTGACACAAGTGGAGGAGGAGGAGAATAATTGTATGGTGAAACAAGTGGAGGTGGTGGGGAAGGAGGATAAATGGATGGTGAAACAAGTGAAGGATGAGGAAGAGGAGGAGCATCAATGGATGGTTTAGACACATGAGGAGGAGAAGCAGGAAGATTGGTGGATGATGCAAACACATCATGTAGAGGAGAAGAAAGAGGAGTAGGAGGACCATGTGGTGAAGTAGAGGATGTGGATCAATATGGTGATGAGACAGATGGAGTGGAATCATGAGCAACATGAGCATCACCCCTCAAAATCTCGATGAGGTTGATGACACTGACAAGCTGGCGCATCAATGACGTATATCACGAGGCAGGGTTGTCCATATCATATAAAACTCTGATACCCATTATATGTATCATACTAGTGCATGTACCACTTCATGACTAACCATAACACCACTAGATGATCTGCCACATCTATCCAGACTCTTTGATCTGGATTGTGTGGCATGGAGGGTATATGTACTAGAGGCTGCTCTGCTGCCTCCTCCATATCCTCATCATGTTGGGGAAGAGCATCCCCATCATCTGTTCCAATATTTGAAAAACAATATATAATAGTAATCATATACTTGAAACAAAATGTTACAATAAACTACATGTACATTGAATAAGACATAAAAATATGCAAGTAGATTTATCAAAACATAACGATAATATTACCTCTTTGATCTAGAGGCTTCGTTGCTATAAATAGTATGTTTGGAAATCCTCTCCAATCCATCCCTATGTATGCATACTGTATAAGATCGAGGACATGATTTTCCTCTCTAGCCAAAAAATCACATATCTCCCTACCGACCGAAGTACAAAGCCACTCCAATGGGCCCCTCTTGGGTAACAATTTCCCCCACATGTGCATATGCACATCAATCATATTTATAGGAGGAAAGAAAGATACTATTGATTGAGTGGCATGAAACCTCTTAAAAAATAATTTAAATAAATATGACGCAAATGTGAAGAACATCCTCCCATAAAAAATGGCACAACAACGATCTAAATCAAAACAAAATTATCTCAAAAAAATCTTCGTCTACCTAGTCTACCGGGGCCTTCGCAATAAACTATCTACATAATACATCAAATGGAAAATAACGTGCTTCCCATTAGAGATAAAGTGTGACAATATCATGAGAATAAGACATAGACACCTAATGTCCTCTGCATGAAATTAATCTATCTACATATTACCACCAAATTGCACCATACATGCATACCTGACATTTGGCCCTCTTACTTGCTATTTTTGCCAAGCCATCACAGAGAAAATTTTCTTAAAAATCCTATTTTTGAAGATGTACGTTCCCTACACCACTACTGCCCACGTACAAACACTTGATGCACCACTACAACTCGCGTGTGTACGCTAGCTGCACCATTACAGCCCGTGTATACCCACAAAAGTTGCAAAAATTAAAAAGTTGCAAGGAATTCGTTGAGATTATGGGCTATTGGGTAGTTTTCCAACTATCCCACTGCCTATAGCCTGTCACCCAACCGAATAACTATCATTTTGTCATATAAAAGGAGGTTTTGGGGTCTCATTCCAAACATAATCATAAGAATAATGAAACTCTTTCCATTTCACATCCCCTCCTTGCCCCAAGAATTTGTAGCCACCTTGTGAGATTTGTATTAGAATTTCCCATTCTAGCCCTTTTTCCTCCATCATAAGCCTATGCCATTTCCCTAGAAGAAGTGTGAGAGGAGAAAGATACGTGGAAGCACAGTTGGAGATTGGTGAAGAGTATCCCATACCAGGTTCACATAGCAGACGTCGATCTCATTATAAGTAAACATTGTGATATCAATAAAAGGAATACTTTTTTTGTCCCAAAATATGATATGTCAAATATCTATGTTTGATTTATGTTTTATACTGACATCTAACCCATGATTTATATATGAGATGCATGTTTGTAGTTCCTTGTTTATCTGTTGGTGAATGCAGGTCATCCTTGGGAGGAGACTTGTAGTCAGCGGAGCGATCAAACGTGAAAGGATCGACATTGGATGCAGAGTTAAAGGTAGAGTTACCAAATCTTTTCACTTTGTATTTCATGCATGAATGTGGGTTATATTCGAGGTAGATATAAAAAGTAGGAGACTTTTAGACGGTTATATATGCCTACATGTTGAACCCTAGTGTATTCTATCAGGGGGTTTTCCAACTATAGTAGAACTGGCAACCATATTGGGGAAACCTCTAGGGTTTTAGGGGGTTTTAGGGGTGTTTGATTGGTTTTTACCTTTTGAGTTTCTTTATGTGTCTGCTTAGTCTTTAAGGGATTCTGGTCACCTGTTGGTGCTATACGAGGTCTCCCTTCCCTGTTAGTCTACCTATTTTTCTTCTTTTTTGAGGAGTTACAGGGGTGTACATGGCATGTAGTGGGTCTGCATGTGTACATATGTGCCCTGCCTTTAGACAACCCACATACATACGCAGGTTGCTTAAGTACCAGTAGCATGCCTGTGTCAAGAAAATTTTTCCTTAAGAAGGGGCAGTCAACCTCTTCCCTGATTGAAGTCTGACTTCTCAGGGTTTCTTCATTAAGTAAAGTGTCTCTGTTTTTACAGTTGAAGCCTGTGTTTGATGTCATTTTGGTTATCTTTTAAAGATTTCTTGTGTTTAGTTTGGAAGGATTTTGGGCAAGTCTTCGAGTCTTTTTTATCAGCGTTTTAGGTGTATTTAGGGACTCCCCATGATCCGCAGTGGGCCAGAGGTCAATTCTCAATCTTTTCTGGTTGTTTTTCACTTTTTCCCCTTTCACTTGCTTTAAAGAAAAAGAAAAAGAATTCATTTTCAAGTTTCTTATTTGAAGCATAAAAAAAAATAATAGAAAAGTTTTCATTTCTTTGTTTGGTTAAGTAGTTGGGTTGATTATTTTGTTTGTTAGGAGAAAGAGTTATTTTCTTTAAGTTCTTTACTGATTGCTTAGAAAATAAGTAGCTTGTAGTCGAGCAAAATCTTGTTTTAGGTTTTCCTTTAAATGATCTTAGAAAAATTAGTTATGAAAAATTGGTTAAAGAGTTAGTTACAAATCTTTATTTGTCAAAAAGAAAAAGAAGTAATTTTTCTTTCAATTTTGTTTGCTTCTCCTTTTTCATCTCTCAAAACACACCACTAGTTTCATTGTCATTTCCTTGACTTAAAACAATCCATCTAAAATTAATGCTAATTTAAAATCAACTAGACGTTATGTTTGTAGGGTCAATCAACTAGTCTAGGCTAGAGACTTGAATTAGGTTGGAGAGGAAACTCTTCAAGGCTTACAGACAAACATTGGAGTCAGTGCTAGGGAGTGTAAAAAGTCCAGTAAACATGAAAGTTATCCAGGACCCCCCTCTAACATAGGGGCTAAACACGAGGTCTCGTGCGGAAAGGTAGCAAAGATAACCCTTCCAAAGCCGGACCAAGAGAAGTGGGGAACGCATATTGAGGACTTGTTGTGGGATACCGTTGGTCACATTTTCCACAGAGCTTCATGGATCTCGAATCCGTTTGAGGTCCTCAGTTGTCTTCCGGACCACTTTCTTCTAATACCCTTGGTAGGTTTTGGGATTAGTTACCCTGCTCATTGTGGTCCACCCGACTGTTGACTGTACCCACCTAGTGACTATTCGTGAGTTGGCAACCTAGTTGTTTTATCTTAGGGACTTACATAGGTGACTATGGGGGTATATTGCGGTACCTAGGGTAGATGTTGGGCCACGCTTTGTAGAGTATACCTGGAGGGTGATTTCGTGTTCAAGTTGCACTTGCACCGATAAGTTGCTCTAGTGTTGGATGGCATAATTGTTCTTCCAACTAGTTAATAGTTTACTTGATTTATCTCATAGGAACTTTTCTAGTGTGTGTTTGGTCTTCAACGTTAGAAAAATCCTTACTGTGTCATTGATCTTCTCACACAATGGAATATTAAGAGCTCTGCCAGTCGCGAAGGCTTCAGGGCCTGCCGCCGGTTAATTTGGAGCCACCATGGCCACCATTACGGCGAAGACTTGACCAACCAGGGTCATTTGAGGCGACCAAGCTACAGGAAAATGTGCTTGAGCCAGCTTCGAGAGGAGAACACTCGTATCCGGAGGAACCGACTATTTCTAACCTTGGAGAGGAATCTCTCGGTCTGTATAAACCTCAGATCACTAACTTGTTGGCACCACTTTTGATATAGCTTTCCCCTCCAAGTGTAACACATCAAGAGTGTCAGATAGTCCTGCAAGAAGCGATGGAAGAAAATGTTGCTACTTCGTCAGGGAGTCCTCACACTCCCTCTATGATTTCCACCACTGGGGGAGTTCCACCTCCTAACCCACCTTCGTCAGTCCGAACCACTATGGTCTCGACCGCCTCTACTTCAAGCAGCGGTCTAATTCTATCCGTGGCAACGATCATTGCACCGTTGACACAGAGTGCGATGGATCCTTTGTTTTCATACAAGATTCTCATCTTTGATACAAACTCGTTCCTCACCTACTCCACCCTATAGACCATGGGTCTGGAGGTAGGGAGCTCAAACACTCCTCTGCAAAGGTCCATGGGGGGCACCTCAACCCCCTATAATGCTTTCCTTTACGGCGGGGTTCATATAAATCCTTCATCCCCCTCGCTTGGTGTTGCCTCTCAACAACCCATCTGGCCAATCATGAAATATAGCTTGTTCAGAGCAAGTAGTCAAGGACCTTCTTCCCACACCACGTCGGTGGATTCAATGTCGTTCTCTTTGTTCGACGCGTTTGGAAACAACACATTCTCATCAGCTGTCATCTCGGTCAGGGCAACTTGGTTATGGACCACACAATCCTGTGCAGGGTATTATTCCTACACAGGGGGTGTTGATGCAAGAGTTGGTTTTAGGCTGTAACAAAGCCAAGCCTTAGCACATTTTAAATGAAAAAATAATGTATCATTCAGAACTTGATTTGGGTTGCATGCAAGTAAATTCAGAGATAACCACGAACCACTTTTGATTAGAAGTTTCCCCTCCCAACCCGAGAGGGATCTCTCGAATATATGTCATGATAGGATATTCAATAAGATTAACAGTGGGCAGATCTGTGGGTAACACAAAGTTTTGAGGTTTTTAGGGTTGATGGGTTGGACCGGAAAGTATTCCATTGGGCATGGAGTCAAATGATTAAGAAAGTAATAAGAGTGTTTCGGCAATGGAAATCCATGGAGCAGAGGTGAGATAGAAGCTGATTATAGAGGGAAGGATTTATAAAAAGTATGGCAACAGAATAAAGAGAAAACATATCAAAATGAAAGGAGCACTTATCAATGAGTAAATTCCAAGCATAAATCAGTGGAAAGAGATAGTTGGGGCAGAGCATCTAGCAAAGGATGAATTCTGAACCTTCAAATATCTACAAGAAATAACCTATAACCTATCCTGCAATAGAACATATAACAAACGGATGAATTCCATTACAAACACATGTTACAAATTAGGAAGAAAAAGTGAATGGAATCGTATGAAAACTAAGCAATAGACAAACCATGTAACCAACATCACAAGAATCTCTGTTGTAGATCGAAAATGACTTTGCACTCTTATATTACACATGAAAGAAAAAGATTACAGTCCCAGGAGTACTACTCCCCCCCCCCTAGTATATTTTACAAATATGCCTCATATATGTATTGAGGTCGAAATCCTCTCTAATCTAAAAGATAACAACGGTTACAACCAATTCTTGAAACTTTCTGCCATAGAAAATGGGCCAAACTGCTGAAAAATGGGGCTGGGATTATGGCTATGTGTCTCTCAAATTGCGATAGCTGTGTATAAACTGAAATGGTATTTTGTGAATCTTTTTATTATGAGAAAAAACCTCTCTCAGTTCCCTGAGATATGTTTTCATTTGCCCCAAATATGCATTTAACAAACATGTGTCAAAACAGGAAAATATGAAATCCGATAATTAGAGCTCGGAGATGGATTTGATTCTCCCAACATGTGACACCTGTAGGAAAAACGAGAGAGGCTAATGATCTCTGATGTGTTAGGCACAAAATCCTCCAACCGTTTCTCAAAATGATACTCCATTCGCTCAGAATCATCATTTGAAAATGATGACTCAACACAGTAAAAAATGCCACATTTTTTAAAACGAACCTCATCTTTCGGGGGAATTTTGACTGCCTTCCCAAGATCCAAATGAAATTATGAATACACCACTGGAAATATTAAGATTTTTTTATGTCGATCGACTATTCGAACACGGAAAAAGACCTCTCCATGGCTGAGAAAATTGAGTTTTTCTAAAGCAGTTTTGCATATGACTAGAGTCCCAATTTCGGGTTTTCAGGTTTCGGGGTTTTGGGTATCATGTCTTCAAGAGTTATGAAATTCAAGGAATATCGAATCATGATGGGATTAATTAGAAAATAATCATTTCTCTTAATCTCTTAATTAATCACGATTAACAATTAATCTTTAACCTTTCATAGATTTAAGTGTCGGGACTTCGATAATGCTTGACCCGAGAAATCTTGAATCACGAAATTGTGATGAGATTTATTAACGTTAATATTTCTTAATATTTAACTAACCTAGATTATCCTTTAATACTTTAGTGAATTCAGGGATCGGGTTTGTAGTTATTAAAATATCTACGTCGGCCAAATCCCCAACGGCCAAAAATCCTGGACTCGTGAGCTTTTTCTCCATGTGGCTTAATGCTCGATGTATGCAGTCGTTCCACTGCCAATGCCTCCATTCATTCTCCTTTTGACTCAACGCTCGAACATATGGTATATTTCTTTGATTTTCACGTAAACCCTGTCTTTGGAATTTCACGTGAACCCTGTCTTTGGATTGTTATACTGATGTGGCATTTGGGGCTGATTTCGGCGTTATTTGACTAAAGATGACAGGTAGAGAACATTCAGTGATGCGTGCGATAGAAAAATGGTTGTTTTCTCACATCTACACTTTCGGTAGTTAAACACTATAAATTTTTTCTCTCCTAAGTTACCGAAAGCCAAAATTTTAATATTTGTTACAATAGAGGCTCCATCTAGGGATGGTGCTTTCCTACAAAGTGCCAAGAACAGTATACCACTTGCCTGAAATTATCCTTATCAAACTCTGAACTCTGTCATTTTACTCGCACCTTTCCAAAACAAAAAACCGCTTATACATTCATTGGGCTATGGGGTCGTAATGCTTTAAAACAAAACTATATTGGATTCCAAACTAAACCGAAAATATACTGAAAACCATTGTTGTAATCTAGTGCTCAAAGTCAAGCTTGTTTATATACATCACCTACTCTAACTGATATCACTGCTTTGTTCAAGTATAGGAAAACTTCCAAATCAACCAAGCGAGTATCCGACTAACAAACTTAATTATACTTCCATCTTTAAGAAAAAGGATGACAGGAGCAACTGCAAATTTCAAAACATGCCCTGGGAAGAGGTACTTATAGTTTTGAAATTCAGACTTCAAGAAGTCATAAATAAAAATGTAGTCCCCCATTTTGACTCCATATAAACTTCTACTGGATCATAAAAGTCACATAGAAATACCTCATTTTGTTGTTGTTCCAACTGACTGAAATGTTGTTGCTTGCTGACTTTACTGATTTGAATGTTAAATGTGGATTGCTCAATATTTGTTGGGGAAACATGCATGATCAACTGTTGATCTAAACTCGTCTTCTCTCTTTCATCATATCCCTGTAATCTGAATTCGTCATTATGATATGATGGCCTATTACAACTGACAATTTTTAAGAGAGAAGAAGAGATATGTTCTTCATTTCCTACATTATTGTCTTGATAATAATCAAATGAAAATCGAGTCTGAAAATATGCATCATGAAAAAATTTCTGATCACCCTCTCCAACAATGATATCTTTAGAGGATGTATCAAAGTTAAAAGGGTCTTCATTGGACTCTTGAACAACAGATTCATATCTATTTTCAACCATAGCATTCATACTTTTCTAATCATCTCTTAGTTGATAAATAGGATTTGATGAAATTTCATTAGACAACAAATCTTTAAAACTCTCTTCATCATCACTATATTTATCGAATACTGGAAAATCAGAATAAAATCCTGAAGGTTTCTGCATTGAAAAATCAGCAATTTGTTCTTGAAACAGATTTCAAAAAATATCATTGTCTTCTTCATCATCAGCAACCTTTACATCAAAATCTAAATCATTCTCGAACACCAAACATTCTTCAAGATGGTTAAACATGAAAACCACCTCTTTTTCATGAAACAAAACATAGTCTACAAGATCTTCAAGACTGTGTGGATGTTGCAGATCTGTGTAAGCAGGGGTTGCAACATGATTGTTCAGGAGCAGATCTGTCTCTTCTTCTGTTAAAGGAGGAGGTGGTATGTGAAATTTCTGGATCAAGCAACTATTGTTTTCTTTCTCTTCTACAGGTTGACCATGATGTTGAATATCTTCTTCTTGAATGTTATCACAAGAGCTATCATATCCTACTTTTTTTATCAACCAACTCTTCTTCATACTGATTATCTTCATCGACTTGAGAAATTTCTGATATTCCTTCCTCTTCTTCAAGAAGATGTGTTTGATCTGTTTGTCTTATGAATTTTACATTACAACAATCTTCAAAAAGTATTTCAACTGAATACATTCTTTTACAATGCTGATGAAAAAGTATGTGAAAATCTTTCAATGAAGGAATACTGGAATGAGGTAAAGATTTATACCAGAGTCTAGCATCTCTTTCCAACGAAAACATAAACAGTTTCATAAGGACATCTTCATGATGTATATTTAATTCATCCATGAGCTTGTGGAATTCAAACAAGTGTTGAGCATGATTGTCGTTCGCATATTCTCCAAATTTAGGAAGGACATCTTCCCAAACTTTAATGTCTGGAACAATGTTTGGAAAACCATAAACATTTGTAAAGTCCAGAGGAGCAAACCTTGCAGCAATTCGAGCAGTGAATGATTCCGACATTTTGAGACTAGTGGAGTCGCCAGTGAATCATGTAGAGTCTTTGAATCAAGGAGTCGCCAGGTGAATGATCATAGCCAAGTTAATGCCTATCCCTTGTTCACCATCAAGAAATAGATCTGAACTTTTTGTCGTATCCCAGGGAAGATAACTTCGTTCCTCCATCCCCAACAACGCCAGGAAATGTTGACGCAAGAGTTGATTATAGGCTGTAATAGAGCCAAGCCTTAGCACATTTTAAATGAAAAAATAATTTATCATTCAGAACTTGATTTGGGTTGCATGCAAGTAAATTCAAAGATAACCACGAACCACTTTTGATTAGAAGCTTCCCCTCCCAACCCGAGAGGGATATCTCGAATATATGTCACGATAGGATATTTAATAAGCTTAACAGTGGGTAGATATGTGGGTAACAGAAATTTTTTAGGTTCTTAGGGTTGATGGGTTGGATCGGAAAGTAGTCCATTGGGCATGGAGTCAAATGATTAAGAAAGTAATAAGAGTGTTTCGGCAATGGACATTTATGGAGCAGAGGCAAGATATAAGTTGATTACAGAGGGAAGGAATTATAAAAAGTATGGCAGCAGAATAAAGAGAAAACATATCAAAATGCAAGGAGCACTTAAAAATGAGTGAATTCCAAGCATAAATCAGTGGAAAGAGATAGTTGGGACAGAGCATCTAGCAAAGGATGAATTCTGAACCTTTAGATCTCTGCAAGAAATAACCTATAACCTGTCCTACAATAGAGCATCTAAAAAATGAATGAATTCCATTACAAACACATGTTACAAATTAGGAATAAAAAGTGAATGGAATAGTATGAAAACTGAGCAATAGACAAACCCTATAACCAACATCACAAGAATCTCTGTTGTAGATCAAAAATGATTCTGCACTCTTATATTAAACATGAAAGCAAAATATTACAGTCCCAGGAGTACTACTCCCCCTAGTCTATTTTACAAATATGCCTCATATATGTATTGAGGTCGAAATCCTCTCTAATCTAAAAGATAACAACAGATACAACCAATTCTTGAAACTTTTTGCCATAGAAAATGCACCAAAATGCTGAAAATTGGGGCTGCAGTTATGGATCTGTATCTCTCGAATCGCGATATATGTGTATAAACTGAAAGACGTTTTTTCTCATATGTTTATTCTGAGCAAAAACCTCTCTCAGTTCCTTGATATCCATTTTCATTTTCCCCAAATCTGCATTTAACAAACATGTGTCAAAATAGGAAAATATGAAATCTGAAAATTAGAGCTTGGTGATGGATTTGATTCAACCAATATGTGATACCTGTAGGAAAACTGAGAGAGGCTAATGATATATGATGTGTTAGGCACACAATCCTCCAACCGTTTCTCAAAATGATACTCCAGTTGCTCAGACTCATCATTTGAAAATGATGACTCAGCACAGGAAAAAACACCACATTTCTGAAAATGAACCTCAACTTTCAGGGGACTTTTGACTGCCTTCCCAAGATACAAATGAAATTATGAAGACAAAACTAGAAATATTAGGATTTTTAGATGTGTATCGACTATTCGAACGCAGAAAGCGACCTCTCCATGGCTGAGAAAATTGTGTTTTTCTAAAGCAGTTTTGCATATGACTGGAGTCCTGATTTCGGGTTTAAGGGTTTCGGGGTTTTGGGTATCATTTCTTCAAGAGTTATGACATGCAAGGAATCTCGAATCATGATGGGATTAATTAGACAATAAAAAATTGTCTTAATCTCTTAATTAATCATGATTAGCAATTAATCTTTAACCTTTCGTAGATTTAAGTGTCGAGACTTCAATAATGCTTAACGCGAGAAATCCTGAATCGCGAAATTGTGATGAGATTTATTAACGTTAATCTTTCTTAATCTTTAATTAACCCAGCTTATCCTTTAATACTTTAGTGAATTCGGGGATCGGGGCTGTAGTTATTAAAATATCTACATTGGCCAAATCCCTGACGGCCAAAAATCCCTGACTCGTGAGCTTTTTCTCCATGTGGCTTAATGCTCGGTGTATGTGGTCATTCCACTGCCAATGCTTGAACATATGGTACATTTATTTGATTTTCACGTGAACCCTGTCTTTGGATTGCTATAATGTTGTGGCATTTGGGGTTGATTTTGACGTTATTTGACTAAATATGACAGGTAGAGAACATTCAATGATGCGTGTGACAGACAAATGGACGTTTTCTCACATATACACTTTCGGTAGTTAAACACTATAATTTTTTCTCTCCTAAGTTACCGAAAGCCAAATTTTCAATATTTGTTACAACAAGGGGAAAACACAGGAATCTTCTCCTCACAAGGACTTTGGAATATGTAGCAGGGATTAGTTCCCTCATTAGGGATGCCAATCGGGGGAAACCCCTTCCATGGTCAATGGAACCCTGGGCAAGGCTCAATACCTATGCCCGTCGAATTGGTAGGGGGAAACCCTTTCCATAATTTTTGGAACACGACGCAGGGAGCAATCCCCGCCCAACCCTCAATGTCCAACTATGAGAATCAGCTAACGAGTTCCCAACAAACACAGTATCTATCCGCTGGCCAAGGCCATGGTATGTACCATAACCCTGGCCAACAGCCTAACTTTTCCTTGCAACTTGGTGCCAACCAAATTCTATGCTCCTTTCCTCCCGTACATACTCAACAACCTAAGCTATC